>JAGDQP010003556.1:3937-45844 GCA_022664845.1 Lepisma saccharinum
TTGAGAATATATTATTCTGGTTCTAGCGAAGAGGTTCTTCCTCATCCCACTGGAAGTTCCAGTGGCAATAGAATAGATTTGTTTGGCGGAAGAATATATACGAAATTGATTATTCTTGTGCGTGTATTTCCATGTTAGTGCAGAAACATCAGAGAGCTTCAACCATAAAATTGACATCTGCATTAATCTTGGGAAACACTTTTCCTGTCCACTGGCTCTGTAATGGACGGTACTTTGTTGTTGGAAGTGACGTTTAGCAGTTAGTGAATTATTCCTCTCTCTCTCTCTCTCTCTCTCTCTCTCTCTCTCTCTCTGCCTCTCCTTTAGCATAAAAATGATTTTAGTTCCTTAATATATTTGTTCCTGAAAAATTCTCATTGGATAATTTTCCCCTGGTTATTCTACCACGAGATTATGAACACAACCAAAGGAATTATTCAATAATATATTATAATGTAAAAAGGGTACATGTCCAGTGGGCCAAATTTTTCAGTGGGCTTAAAAAAAAATCATTTCTCTGTAAGAGTGAGCACTCTACTTGTTCGAATAGTCTAGTGTTGTAAACAGACAGTGCCTCTAGTTACAATATGCACAGCCCTAGTGTTCGCCCTTACAGAGGAATGAATTTTTTTAACGCTTACTAAAAAATCTGCCCCACTGGACATGCACCCTTTTGAAAATAAGCTCATATAGATAGTAAATAGGGAAAGAAATGAAAATCTTAGTGCAACAGTGTACTCACAAACAATGCAGACAAATAGATATCGCTGGAAATGGTTGAGTGACAAAGCCCTCTGTTTCTCTCAAAGGTTCGCCTGCAATAGTGTGCTAACAAAGAAACAACCAAATGTGTTATTGGTCGAAATGGATGAGTGACATCAGAGATTGGACAAGTACAAAGTTAGTATATGGAGGATTTTTTCCTACTAATTTTGAGTTAACTTCACGGACAGGTTAAACGATAAATAGGCTATGTTTGCGCTTTGTTTGTACTGGATTGTGTACAATATTTGTGCTCACGAAGAAAACGCAAAAATTACTTTTCAAAGTGTCAATACCAGCTTGACGTCAAGTTAGAATCTTCACTGTTCTTGATTTACATCGATTTTATTCAAAATAGTTTCAATTGTTTATGCTGAATCGTACCGCAATCGTCTTATCATTCTTAACTGTTTTGGAGCTGGAGCGAATTTAAAGTGACGATTTTGGCTTGACGTCAAGCTAGAATCGCCATGCTTTTTGTTTTGCATTGATTTAAAACATTTGTGCTTTTTCTGCTGAATCGTAGGCTAGAGGAAATTCAAAGGGACGGACGCTGGCGATTTCAGCTTAACGTCGAGTTGCATCGTCAGTTTCCAGAAAGGTTTGACAGTGTAGACTCTTTTTAGTAGCATAATGCACCACAAACAAAAACGAAAACAATCTTGTTTGGTACGACAGTGTTGTAAATGAACAAAGTGGAGATTGTACCTTGGTTTCAAACTGGAATCGCCATTTTGTAAACTCTGAAATGGTTACAGATAATGTACTCTTTTTGCGGCATTACACTGTTCACTGAAGTGATAAAAGTCATGGGCTAGCGGGAGGGAACTGGTACATCGCAGCAAAGCGCTCGAACGGTGCGAAATAGTTGCAACGTGGGCAGTTGGACTTCTGTGAGTGCAGTGAAATGTTGTGTACCGTGGTGATGACAACCCGACGGGAATTATCGTCGTTTGAGCGCGGATCGTAGTTGGTGCTAAACGAATGGGGCATGGGATTTCGGAAGTTGTTCGGACATTGAACTTTATTCGCTCTACAGTTACAAGGGTGGATCGTGAGTACCGCATTGGAGTCATTACAACCCATCAAGAACAACCCAGTGGCTGCGCACGGTGCTGAATGACCACGACCTGCGACGTCTGGGCAGACTCGTCCGGGGAAACAGACAAACAACAGTGCGTAATCTGACAGCCGGAATCAATGCAGGACATTCCAGAAACGTATCTCACAGGTCACTTAAGCGCAATTTGGTCTCCATGGGGTATCGCAGCCAAAGACTGACAAGTGTGCTACTACTAATCGCTGCCCATCGGCGGCGGTGACTCACATGGGCTCGGGAACATATGGATTGGTCAGATGAGTCACGCTTCCAATTGGTGCTTGCGGATAATAGGGTTCGTGTGTGGTGCAGACCCCATGAGGATATGGACTGAAGGTGTCAACAAGGCACTGTGTAAACGGGTGGTGGTTCCGTCATGGTGTGGGCGTGTGTTTACCTGGCATTGTTTGGGTCCTCTGGTCCACTTGAATCGAACATTGACCGGTCAGCGCTATGTTCAGCTGCTTGGTGACCATCTCCAGCCCATTTATGGACTTCGTGTACTCTGCTAACGATGGAATTTTCCAGGATGATAATGCACCACATCATCGGACTACAATTGTTTGACCCGACTGGTTTGAGGAATTTTCAGGCAACTTCCAGTGGCACCCTATATCGCCGGACATAAACCCTATCGAACACGTATGGGCTATCGTCGAGCGAGGCATTCGTGCCCAGGATCTTCCACCTGCAACAACAACCGAATTGTGAACGGCAATCGAGAGTGCATTGTTGCACATCCCTCCAACGGACTACCAACGACTTTTCTAGTCCCTGCCACGTCAAGTTGCTCCACTTCGCCGTGCTAGAGGGAGTTCCACACATTATTAGGTAAGTACCCCATGACTTTTAGCACTTCAGTGTGTTCATTGCACTATGAAAATCTGCATAAGTGGCCATTCTAGTTTGACGCAATTTTATCAAAACATTCAATTACCTTCAAATCTGAACGGTTACAAATAATTGGCTCATTTATTGCAGAACAATTCGGCATAAACGATTGAGAACAATTCAATTAAAATCGGCCAAAATAAGAAAAAAAACTTGAGATAATTGGAATAGTTACTAAATTTGGTTAAGGTTAGAGATATTTGACTTCTTTTACTGGCACACTCAGTATAAACAAAGTACAAACGATGAAACCCGTTTTAATTTAAATGGGTGAATATAAGAAAAGAAAAAGTGGCGATTCTAGCTTAACGTGAAACTGGTATCGCCACTTTGAATTTGGTCTAGTTCCGAAACAGTTTGAGATAATTAACTCGCTTTTTGTGCTAAATCGAACACAAACTTTTTTTGGTGCTAAATCGAGCATTTTCTTTAATGGTATTATTAGATGGCAATTCCAGCAATTCCAATGAGGTTAAACTACAAAAGTGATTTTTGCACTTCCTTGATGAACACAAACGATTTAATTGTGTGCACAATCTCATACAAATGAAGCAGAAACGTACAGTGTATGTTAAGTATCAATTGGCAATGGTGATGAGCCTATTTTCACATTAGTCACAAAATTTGATGCGGTATATGTAACATAACAACATAGACCTCATAATAGATAGACTTATCACGCTTCCCCAATTCTCAGAGCAGAAGTTTTTGAATTCATCCGCTAGGTAGCTCTGCCATAGAACTCATAGTAGAATATGACATCTATGGCAGAGCTACCTAGCGGATGGATTCAAAATCACGTGCTCTGAACAAAAATCCATTAGTTTTAGCGCAGCGAGAATTGGGGAAGCGTGATAAGCCTATTTATTATGAGGTCTATGATAACACTATGTCCTAAAATGGTGCTCAAATGAACAAATCTATGAACTGAGCTGGTGTTTAGCGAAAAGTTACACAGTGTAGTTTATCTCCAAGGTACACACATATAAAATTGTAAGATTGTTTATTGGAACACCACTTCCACAAATCTTGACGGATTCGAACAAAATTTGACACATAGGTTTTTTTTAGGAGATAGAATGAGTAACGACGACATTAAAATGTTTGCCAGCACCCCACAAAGGGGATGAAAGAGGGGGGTGAGGTGGGGTACAACTCGGAAATCGCTTAAGTTAGAAACTTGAAATTTTGCATCAAAATTTCTTCATTTCAATTCATTAGCAAGAACTATCTTAAATTATCGATTCGACATTTCTTCCCGGGTGGGAACTGAGGAGGCGACACCCACCCTCTTAAGGAGTGGAATATGAGAACTCGAAAACTGTTAAGATTAGAAATTTGAAATTTGGTGTGCGTGTTCCTTAGGACAAAGAACAATTAATGACAATATTACAAGTCGCCCCCTATCAAATATTTTAATTTATTCACCCTTGCATCAACGGGCGAACAAATCAACAATAAAATTAAAGTAATTTAATGTCCGTCCTCTATAGTTTCGAACCGAATCTTTCTGATTACGAAAGTAAGCACTTTTCTACTTCTGTTTTAAAACGTGGTGATTGCCCTCTGGTTTACAGCTTTTGAACTTCGGTGATTTGATTTCTTTTTGGTTCTTGTTGTTTTCAAACTTCTCGTTGTCATTCCTAGTGTCACTATACTCCTTATAGCAACTTCGTTCTGAGAGAGAGAGAGAGAGAGAGAGGAGAAAGGAAAAAAAAGAAGAGGAGGGAGTAAGACTCGGGGAAAGAGTGCAGTCTCTTTTAAGTCTCCTTTTCCATCAGTCTGGTGGCACTGATCCAGAAATACTTGTCACCTTCTTTCTTCTTCAGGCGTGAGCTACGAAGTCGTTTCTTAACCCTCGCGGCACAAATACCTTAGACAGCGGGACACATCTTTTTCCTTTACGGTCTATTGAGATCGGGTGAAACTATAGCAGACGAAGATAGGAAAAACGAACCGAATTGTTGACACACATTCATATAATATATTCCTTTGAGAAAATGTTCGAAAAAAAGAAGTCTCGCAACGCGAGAAGTTAGGTTTGATTCTCATCTGAGAATCAAAATTCTGTCTGACTTTCCAATTTCGGAGGGTGTAAGCTAACATTGAGAGAGTAGAAGCGGTTAAAGGAAGGGTTTGCGGTTTTAGTTAAATTGATTTTCAACCGTAAAAAAAAAAAATAATAAGTTGGGCTGTGTTACAAAATTTGGTTGTTACATTCCGCACTAAGGGAGGGGTATGTGGGAGAATCTTAGCCAGAGAACATCCGAAATGAGCAACAGAGGTTTCAGATGAGACTGATATTATCTGACAAATAATAATCTAACAGTGTTGTTAAGTTGCGTGTCTTTTGTCCAACATATTTTAAATATGAAAACTCTCACACACACATTCCTACCGTAGATACGAAGACCTCTTAATACTATAGTTCCAGTTATAGCGCGTTACATTTAAAGGGCGATACACTGTAAAAATAGGAAAGACAACGTTCATCCAAAAAATGGAGGCAGCTGAGCTGCATCCACTTTTTGGATTAACCTACGTTCAGCCAGTTTTCGGTTGAACGTTTTACTTTCTGCAAAATTTCAAAATGGGTATACATATATGACTTTTCCAACGAATTTCATTGAAGAAAAGCATTTTTTGAAAGTAGAACAGGTAATGTTCATTTAAAATTATTATTTTCTTTTTAAATGAGGTGGTCCGGTTTCAATCCAGGGTCTGCTAGCACACTGCTCAGATGCTCTTGCCTCTTAGCTACGAAGGCAGTTGGTATTTATGGCTTTCCGAGTAATATTTATATCTAGGATTTTACTGTGAAAGAGGTTAATCATTAACATGTTGTTGATTTTACTACGAGAAATATCTCGTGAGAAAGGAGAGAAGTGTTTGCTACAGTGTAAAGATTTATACCCAACTTAATTCCTCTTTCCGCCAATGCAATTTTTGTCCTCCTCGGTCCACCAGTGAACTGTTTACTGTTGACAGTGTATAAGCAATACAAACACGCAAAATGGCGAGGTATTCAGTGACAAGCAAGTAGCATTACTCCTCTTATTGGATTATAGAGTATCCAATCAAGGATTAAACTTCATCCACAAAAGTACGTAACCTTAAAATAGCTAATTTAGCTTACACTTCGATCAGAAAATGGCCGAATTTTAACCGTAAAATAAGTTGAACGTTTACCGACAAAACACTTTGGCCAGTTTCAACCCACTTTCAGTTAACGTTAAGCTATTACAAAGAAAATGTTAAATTTTAAAATGGAGTTAAGGTTAGCAATCTTTCCACTAAAGGGCTTACACTATATCCACATTTAAGAGTAAATAAACAATACATTAATTTTCGACTTTTATTTCTCCATAAAGCGGAGTAACTTTCACCCTTTTCGTGTTTCCATTTTTTACAGTGTGCTTTCCGAGCTAGTTTTTAATTTTTCTGTATATATAAACTAGTTGTTAAGTGTTACCTCAAGTATCAAATCGTATTTCTCTCACTGTGTGTTGTATTGCAACGTGAAGGACCAAGAAAGCAAGCTGCTGCTATCCAGAAACCATAGCGCTACAAAGTAGTGCCAGGCAGAATAATAAAAACATAAGAAGCAGCTCTCTGCATTAGTGTGAAATTGTCTTGATTATTATTGTCTTGGACAAGTATGTCTGGTAACACTGGTTTGCTTTACGTGCGACTCGTGGATACAAGACCCGTTACAAATGAAAGAGACAGCAATGTGTGAATAGATACTTGAATTTTGAATTTTACTTATGGCCTTTAGGCATCTGAGACTTAGGCCGGGATATGGTATGGAAAAAATTCGGAAAGCTGTCGGTCAGGAACTATGTTAAAGTTGCCATCCCGGCACTTGCCTAGTGTGACTGAGGAAAATCCCTGGAGAAACCTCACTCAGGATGATCGACCGCTGGGATCGAATCCAGGACCTCCCGAATGCTACGTCAACGCTCTACCACTGAGCTAAGGCGGCTCGCTGAATAGATACTTGAATATATATTCTGAATAAGGACTTGAAAATGACAAAATGAGATGATCTCGATTAATGTTGTACACTCACCTTGAGAAATAATTCAACCATAGTAAACCTACTCCAAAAACGTAGTGCCGGACTCGAGTCATTACAGGACCTAAAATTGTTGAAAGATGCATTTCTTCAAACCTATACAGCTGTTCCCTCAAGTGCTGCTGCAGCAGAGAGACTCTATACACTGTAAAAATAGTAGACACAACGTTCATCCAAAAAATGGAGGCAGCTGAGCTGCCTTCACTTTTTGGATTAACCTATACATTCAGCCGGTTTTCGGTTGAACGTTTTATTGTCTGTAAAATTTCAAAATGTGTGTATATACAAGTATATGACTGTTCCCACGTATTTCATTCAAGCAGAGCATTTTTTTAAAATAGAAAAGAATAAAAGGTAATATTCCTTTAAAATTAAAAAAAAAAGTTGAAGTGGTCGGGTTTCGATCCAGGGTCCTCAAGCATACTGGTCGGACGCTCTGGCCACTTAACTACAAAGGCAGTTTGTGTTTCTGTCTTTCCGAGTGATATCTATAGCTAGGGTTTTACTGCGGAGGAGGTTAATCATTAACACGTTTTTGATTTTAATACGAGGAATGCCTCCTGAAAAGGAAAGATACGTTTGCTAGAGTGTAAAGATTTATACCTAACTCCTTGCCGTTCTCGGTCCATCAATGAACTGTTTACTGTTCACAGTGTAAAGGCAATATAAACACTTAAAATGGCGGGCCGTTCAGTGACAAGCAAGTAACTTTACTCCAGTTATTGGATTATAGAAATCCAACTAAGGCTTAAACTTCATCTACAAAAGTATGTAACCTCAAAATTGCCAGTTTAGCTTACACTTCAATTAGAAAATGACCGAGTTTTAAGCGTAAAATAAGTTGAACGTTCACGGACAAATCACTTTGGCCAGTTTCAACCCATTTTCAGAGCTATTGCAAAGAAAATGTTTAACTTTAAAATGGGGTTAATTTTACCAATCTTTCCACTGAAAGACTTACACTATATCCACATTTAAGAGTAAATACAACAAAACGCTAATTTTTTACTTTTATTTCTCCATAAAGGGGAGTAACTTTCATTAAATTCGTGTTTCCACTTTTTACAGTGTAATTGTATTGGGTGCTTTAACTATTAAAGATTATCAATGGGTAGGGATGGTACAATTTCTTTAATATAGGGGTTTAAATTTGAGTGAAAATGTTAAAAACTCCTGAGTACAAGGTAAAATTTCTTCAGTACAAGGGTAAATTTCTTGAGTGTCTAAAAATAATAAATAATTACTTTCAATGACATTTTAAAACTTTAGACATTATTAAACCTTGCATGATATTCTAAGTGATAGACTTGTCTTCGTCTAATGCGCACAATGCATGTCCTTGTGATCATGTAGTACATATTTTTCACGTTAGATGGCAAACCATGTTCACAAATTTGCTACCATCTATGGAGGATTTAGTGTACTTCATTCTAACATTTTCCCTGTTACGCGAGTCTGCCGATTTTTGAAAAATTTCCTAAATAGAGCCAAATTTTGCGAGTATTTCGTGAGTTAAAAAGCAAATTTTTACAAAATACGATTAAGAACTATCTATATGATTTCTTGAGTGCTTAAATTTTTCGCGTAATTCTACTGGCCCTATCAATGGGGGGACAAAAAATTTGAAAGGCAACTGTTGCTTAAATTCGAAGTTGTAAACTTCAGTTGCTGAAGGCACAAGTGTTTAAACTTCCCTTTCAGAAAAATGTAACCTTCCCACACATTTTGTATATGCTCTTTACTCTTCCCACTTTACATATGCACAAAATTGAGTATTTTAAAGAGTAAATATGTATAACATATGCATTTTTTACAGTATAGCTGTAGTTAATTAATTCTATAGATCAATTCTCAGTCGTACCATTCTCAGCGATCATTTGATCGGATGACATTGGTAAACCAAAGTTTATCTTTTTATTGACGAGACAAACAATTATTTTGAACAACTTGAGTGAAAACTATCTGGAAAACAGGAAATTTGAATTTACTTATGGCATTTACGCAACTCTAGCTCAGACCGGCGTAGGTTATGGGGAAAGATGTGGACGGAAGTTGACCAGTGCTTAGTCTAAAGGTACCATCCCGACATTTGCCTGGTATGACTGAGGACATTTTGGAGCATTATAAATCTTATTCCTCTTTGTCACTTTTAGCCCAATTCATCGAAAGTTTTCAAAATGAGCTGAGAGTGTGACGTTCCAGTCATCATCAAACCTTTTTTTTTTTTCGAAAATTATCACTAAAGACAACCAATTAAACTAATACAGGGACAACAGTACAAGCTTAGAAGGATATGTATAAGCACAAAATTAATTTCTTTATTCGTTAACGACACGTGGTATAGTAAGGGAGACTGTTGTACCTTAGAACAGTCTTGTGTTTCTGACTTCCTATGCTTATAGCGGCTACTCCGTACATTATGCTATGTGTCAATCTTCCCAGGCAGTAGCCTCGTGGTTTGTTATATTCATATGGCTGTGTGTCGATTTCATTAAAAAAAAAGTATTTTCGGTAATTAAAAGTAACTGATTTCATATTTAATTATTGTTTGTTAGCGTCCTTACCGTAGCTGCTTTCTTTCATAGGTAATAGTAACCGTATACAAGAGAAGTAGATAATTTTCTATGACACAAATTTCGATTCTACATGTAACATTTCGTACAACTTTTGTACCTTGGAACAGATAAACATCTGGTACCTTGGAACATGTATTGGTGTTTATTGGTATTGGTGTTTATTGCCACCCCAAAAGGTGTAATAGAACACCTCTACACCAATTCCAGTGCTGGGTAACACCATTTCTAGTGTTGGTTAACACCATCCGGGGTGTCGAACACCGTTAGGAGTGTTCATAAACACCATTGAAGGTGTTCCCTAACACTTCTAGCGGTGCACTTTAACGCTCCTAACGGTGTTTCTGAACACCGGTAGAGGTGTTTGTCAACACCAGAAGCGGGTTTGGACACCCCGGATGGTGTTAACCAACACTAGAATTGGTGTTACCCAGCACTGGAATTGGTGTGGAGGTGTTCTATTACACCTTTTGGGGTGGCAATAAACCCCAATAATTTTTTTAGTGTACCTTGAAGAACTGAAGAAATATAAGGAGTACATGGCACTTAAAAATACACAATCAGAACAACGACCAACAAATTAACACACATCTAGGTGTTTATTAGGCCTATTAATGATTTATTGAGTGCTTAAAACTATTTTTATGATATCTCTTTACTTATTATGTAAGTTCTTTGATCTCACACTTCACAAACAGAGAACTTATATTAATAGAATATTTCCCCAAAATACTTATTTGTGATTTATTTTATTAATTACCCTATTATACGCGCATGCTTCAAGGTACACGAGCCTTTGTATCGTGGGATACTTTGTAGATAACTTTCAAAGAATAAAAAAAAAGGCACCATAAAATACAGAAAGCAGAAGCCAAATTCCGAAACCTTTAAAGTTTAAGAGCACAGATATGGAATTGAAGATGTCCCTAAAACTATAATTTGGAAAACGTGAAATGTGTTCCATGGTACAAGAGTTTCCACTATATTTTCAAAGATTTTCTTTACAGTCAGTCCTTAATGTTCCCACACTAACAAAAAAAAAAAAAAAAATCTCGATACATGGAAAAGTTATTTCTACAAGTTTCTTAATGTGCACACAAGAAGAACAAACAGAATAAAAATAAGGTCTATACAGTACAACCGTGAATACCCGAACCTAGGTAGACTGAGGTTGATTCTTAACCTTTAGACGCCGAACGGCTCAAGGGGCTGAGCCAGCATTTTAAATCTCAGTAGCTCAGCTCCTAATTAACCTAGAGGAATGATTTAGGTGTCAATCTCTTCAGGAAGAATGAAGCTTTCTAATGAAGTGCATTTCACCCATGTCGGAGTTCCCGCGGCGGAGGTGAAGGGGGCAAATTTGGATGTTTTAGTTGCCCCTCCCTCCCAGCATATGGGAGCCAATTCCCCCTCCAAAGGATCTACAAGCATAAAAATTGGTATCAATAGAGATAAATGAATGAATATACTAACTAGTGATACCTTGTACATGACCATTGGGTTTGCGAGGGATGAATGGGGGTGGGGTATAGAAATTACCCTTTTTTCAGTGTATATTTTCTTATAAGAGAAAACCATAATATATTTGAATTATGTGGGACTGTGGCAACACTGTCATTTGTCGTACGCAAGAAAAAAAATTCTCACATATACGCCAGACATTGGAAACAATTATATAAAAAAATGAGGGATGTCGGTGCAATAGCAAGGGAGTAAAAAATTCGGAACTTCGTACATACGAGAATCGCCCTGTATATTTTTTCGATGGACTATCGTCTACCCTGACGTTGGCAGTCCTAGCGACGCTCCTAATTGTCACAGAGACATGAACGATACCTCGTTGGAATCTGTGTCCAATAAGCTTTCCAACGAGATATAGACCATATCTCTGTGACCATTAGGAGGGGTACTGAATATAATTTACACGTGTATTTGTGTAATTGTTTGTCAGTATTTCCAACATAATTTCAAATTAGATGAACATTGAACTGAAGATTCCCGCTTACATATTGAGTTCTCGTCTGTAACTTCCATAGCCAAGGGGGATTATTAGGCGAATCTTGAAAAAGAAATTTGAACGAGTGTGTGTGTTTATGTATGTGTTAGAAAGTGAGTGTAGGGGAGGGGGAGAAAGACAGATAGACACACAGAGGAACAGCATGATACAACCAAACATAAAGGTGGAAGAAAAGGATGATAATTGTAGATCTTATGGGAGAAGAAAAATTAGAGAAAAAGGATCAACAAATAAACCCAAGAGGAACGATCTTTGAGAAGACATTTGTAGCTAGTGTATGTTGTTATGTGTTCTGTCAGCCCCCACACCCACCTTTTTGTATGTTTCTGAACATGAATTTGAGAACAGTGATACACCTGAAAACACTTGTCAGTGGCGGCACTACGCAATGAGCACACAGACAAGACGATGTCGTCGTCAATGGCAATCGAAACTGTTGTTGTTCATAACGATGCTATTTCTGGCCGCGTAATTAAGTGCATGTGCGTCTGGCAGCGCCACACTCCGGCTTCCAAAATAAACAACAACCCAGAGAAAGAACAGCGCTAAACTCTTTCTACAAAAGATTATCTCTCTCTCTCTCTTACCATTTTCTTTCTTTTCTTTTCTTAATCTTCTGCTACAGGAAATGATGCTGTGCTACGGCTGTCAAATATATCGATATACCGAAAATTCGGTATCACCCATACCGAAATATCGATATACCGAAAACACCGAACAGTATCAATATACTTAACAATATTGAAAAATTGAAATACTTAATTCCTTTGAAATTCTGAAAAATAATAATAATACTAATAACTTATATAGAGGAAGTAGGCAGAGCTGAAACCAGGTCAGTTTTGGTGACCCAGCCTGACCCGGACATACGTGATCCAGTCTAAAACTTGACCCAGTCTGAGAACAATGAGCTCTAGTTTCATAATTTTCGTTCTCTGTGGGGTAACACCTCCGGTCTCGGTCATTCCTCAAACGCAAGGAAATAATCAAATACTTTGTCATCCGGGTGATGAGACCTAAATCGGGTCACGCCGGGTCCCAAGCATAGAACTGCTTCAAAACTTGACGTACTGTGCTATAATCACAATCATTCTAGTGTTGATTGGAGAGTAGGGATAACCAAACGGATCCAGATATCGGATATCCGGAACCGAGTTTCGGATATCTGGGGCATGGACACATCATCATAGTTCTTTCCTAATTCGTACATATTTTGGGGGATTTTTTTCGACTACCAAACGATAAGTTTTATTTTAGTTTCTTTTACTCTTCATTTTGAAGTATTGTGAGGGGAGGGAGGGAAAACAGAATCATAGAAAGAGAGAAGAAATTGCTGAGTTATACATGAATTGCAAGAGTAATGCCATTGCAACTAGTCATGTAATAGTCTATCACCTATATTGGAGTGACAAAAGGAAAACAATCGACAGCACCGGCTTGTCTCTTGAAACCCCACCCTCCCCCATCGCCAACCCTGACTACCCTTTGCTCTGTGACGTGGTTATCAGTCACTATTCAACAAACATTGCGCTGTTAAAAGGCATGCAGCGAGGTAAAAAATTATGAAACTCCTTTTCCAGATTACGTAATTTGCTTTTGAGAAATAAAGCATGTATTTTAGAAAAAAAAACTAAAGGACGTTAAAAAATGTTCCTATCAACTAACTTTGAACAACAACAATAACAATCAACTAACCAACTATCTTTATAAAATATATTTTTCGAGTTCAGATACATTGAACTAAATTGGCTTTATTTATGGTAAATTATGAAAGACCCTGGCCAATATCTTCCCCATGGTCTGCCTACTTCATCCCGGCCTCTCTCTCTTCTCCTCTCTCTCTCTCTCTCGGGAAGAAGGAAAGGGAAAGAGACAAAGAGCTCTCTCTCTCTCTCACCGAGCCGCCGTAGCTCAATAATAGAGCATTGATGTAGTATTCGAATGGTCGTGGGTGCGATCCCAGCGGTGGACTATCCTGACTGACGTTTTTCCAGTGTTTTTCCTCAGTCAGACAAGGCAAATACCGGGGTGGTACCTTCAACATGGGCCCTGACCGACACCTTTCCCCTCCCCTTTCCCTGCCTGAGCCTTAGATGCCTAAAGGCCATAAATACAATTCAAAAATTCAATTATCTCTCCTTTCTTTCTTTGGCTCAGACCGGGATGAGGTAGACAGAGGATGGGAAAGGTATTGGCCAGGGCCTTTCATAATTTACCATCCCGGCATCGCAGTTTCAGTTGCATCATAATAACGAATTCCGAATTCTGAGTCTTTGAACCTGCTACCGAAATCGGATGAATCTATTAGACCGGATATTCGAAACCACAAAGATTCGAGTTTCGGGTATGCGGATCCTTTTGGATCCAGATCTGGCCATTCCTACTCAACAATTTACGAATTACATCGAAATGTTGCTGAAATGCATTTTGCTGCTGGCTTTTATCCCATCCTCAAAACTCCCGCTGAGTTATAGACTTTCTTAAGTGACTCCATGTGAAGTCGGCGAAGCTCCAGCTACTGTGTTTTTATCAGGAAAGGCCCAAACAGTACATGATTAGAGCGGACCGCTGTTACTCAATAGTTAGAGCGCTCTTCTTCTCGGTTCAAACCCTCCACGTGCTTGGGTTCCTCGGTTCAAACCCTCCACGTGCCATGTGAGCTTTGTGGTAAACAAACACCGTGTGCGTGGGTTTTCTCGGGATTCTCCCGTTTCCTCCCACTTTACTCATTGCACCAATCATTCCATCATCCATCTGCTCTGAGCCTGAGTTGCCTAAAGGGCTTAAAAATTAAATTCAAAGTACCTGATTTTAGCAGAATTATTTATAAAGATGTGTGCTCTTGCTTGATTTCGAAATGAGTCTGTGCGTTAATGTAAATGCTTTATGTTTATCAGTGTAGTGTTCTGTAATATGAATAATCAACTTTTTCTTTCTCATGCCAATCTTTTTTTTTTTCTTATTTGAGATCGCCACCATTTCATTGCTTATCTCTCGTGTAAAATATACGCTGTTTTATTACACTGGCAAGGATCGTTGGTTAGAAATCCCTCCTCAGGTATGGATGTGATTTTAACTGTGTTGTCCGTAGTTAGGAAATATCAGGAATATAGAGTTTACAGAGTTTCAAGGGTTTTCAGTTGGGTGATGCATTCGGTTAGGGTGCGTTTCACTTTTTTTTTTTTACATACCCAGCCAGTAACTGAGGGATCCGGGTTCGAATTCCGGTCGCGGCCGTTCTGAATTTTTCTGTATTCATTTCAATGTTTACCTAACACATGGTTCTTGTGGAAAAAGGAATTTTAACCCTAAATATAGATAATTACGCCTAAAATTATATTATTTTTTTTTTGCATATTAACCGGATTTCGGAGTGTGAGTTTAAGCAAACCCCCTAAATACATACGTCCATGAGTACTTCCATATTGCTCAATATTATTGTTTTTCGGTATTTTGATATTGTTCAGTATTTCGGTATCATTCGGTATTTTGGTATATCGATAAATGTCGGTATCCAAAACATACCGAAAGTCCTTATGAAAGTTTCAATACCAAACACCCGTGTGCTGTGCATTATCTTGTCGATGGCAGTGAAAGACAGTGCTCTAGCTCAAAATGGCAATTGTATCGCGTTAACCCAAAGAAATATGTCGGTATTTTCATGTTGTTTTTTTTCATAAGGATTTTATCAATTGTATGTTGACTAGGAGCGTAGCCACGGGTGGCATTTTGGGACCATGCACTCTCCAAGTAAATTATCTTCCCTCTCCCCACAAAAAATCTACCCTCATTTAATTAAAATACGGATTAAAATCTTTAGTGATGATTATCATAAGTTTCTAGTGCTCTTTCTGAAAGGTCATTTTAAGCACAAGTTCAGAACGAAGGACATTTATAATACAGTTTATTGTAGCCTCTCTTTTCAACAGAACCTTCGTCGTTGCCAAAATAAAATACATATTTAAAAAAAATATATCTGTGATTAGTGTTTCTCTACATAGTAATTATTTCCTCATTGTCTTTCGGCTTTCTCGGAGAAATACAATTCAAATTATAATTACTGGCAACGTCTATAAATTACTGTGTGTGTCTACGTAAACTATGTGTAAGAGTTTGGGAATTACTTTAAAGCATTTTAGCTAAAATATATTTAAAGAGAAGAGAAAGACAATCCATGGATCTAAAGCATTGATTGTTTTAATACATTATAGTCGATAGTCCGTTGAGGGTTCACTAATTGAAATAAAGTTAAGAGCTTGATATTTCGAATGTCATTAACAGAAGCACTAAGGCGGTATAGTACCCTCAAAGGCTTCAGATTTGTTCTATTCAAAAATGCAGGTTTCAAAATTGTACGATGAACGAGCAAGGGATTCCTCAAAAGAAATAAGGGGATTCACAGATATTCTCTGGAGTAAATATGGGTCGAAATAAGTACAAATAAGACGACTTTCCGTATGAGTACAGATGATAAACATAATCACTAACATCTAACCGGGCAATGGCAGTCTCTTTTACTGACAACAAATATACACTCTTTGAAATACATCTAATTTACTCCTGTTTGTTATGCAATCACACATCTTTCTTAAAAAAAAAAACGTTCCGCAAACGAAATCTGGTTGAGATATCGACTTGCCGCAAACTGATTATTGTTACTTGCTGGACGGTGGTCTAATTCACGCTGATTTCAATCCATCTTTATACTTCAGAGTATTTCTGGAAGTTCTACTTGTTGGTGGGTATCCCTTGCACACCCATTGATTAGTTTTGGAATATGCATATTTGGATAGAGCAGGTTTGATTTTTTTTAGGCTATCATGTCGCCTAGTTCTAATGTTAATGGTATAGGAGGTATCAACCTGGAAAGTTCCTTTTTCACGTTTTCGGCATTCTATATCGCCGAAACGTAGCATTTGCTCAAAATTTCTCTGGTCAATGTTTCTTTTTATTTTTCTTCTTTTTCGTGTCAGGAATCTCGTGAGGTGGTTTTGTCGGTGTTATTTTGCAACACCCTGTATATGTTATATTTCATGCCCAGGTATACACTACCCCCACCCGAGAGCTCGTTGATCCCTCCCGAAACTAACTTCTAGGTTCGCGCGTGCCTCACATGTACAATAAGTGGACTTTTTAACAGTGTATATAATATCCATTCACAAGGGCGCCCATGTTGTGATTTTCAGAGGGGGGCAAGGATAAAGCAACAGTTTTTCCTATGATTTACTAAAAGTTATCAACAGGGTAATCATGACTATATTTACTAAATTAAGTGCCCAAAAACTTAAAAAGAACCATGTCATGAAGTACATTAAACCTACCTGAAAGTATACTGGAAGTTGATTGGGAATGCTTAAAAGAGTATAATAATGTTAATGACTTAGTTAGTAAACTTTATGATAATATTAATTAAATTTTTGACAAATGTGTACCCTGCAAGAGAAACTCTGTCCCAAGGTATCCGTGCTGGTTCACTGAAGACATTATTAGAAAACTCAAGGTTAAAACTATTTATCATAAAAAGTCGACATACAAAGTTGAAAATTCAAATCCATATCATCAGGAATTTGTTCGATTGCGTGCTGAAGCCAAGAAAGATATAAAAATATCCTTTAAAACCTTTATGTCAAATTCTGAAAATCATATAGACTGTCAATAATGATCCACGTCAACTGTAGAAATTTATTAAAAACAAAACAAAACATCTTCCCCCAAATATTATATATTAAAATTTGAAAGTCGGGATTTATGTAGCAATGAAGAAATAGCTAATACGTTTGCACAGTATTTTCAATCAATATTGTATCTTCTTCTCAACCGTTCAGTAATTTTGATAGTAATTCTACGAGTTACGAAGAAATTGGAATACTGACTGTTGACCAAAATACATTTCGAATTAAATAGAAAAGGCTATCAAGAATCTAAAATGCAAAACTAAGTTGGATCTGATAGCATATCGTCCTATATAGTCAAAGAATGTATTGATATATTTGAATATCCAGTATTGATTGCGTTCAATTGGCACTAAAAAACATGTATTTTCCCCTGACATGTAATGAAAATCTACTTTAGTTTCTCCTATACCCAAAACAAACGACAGACGAGAAATTACCAACTAGAGGCCTGTAGATGCGTTACCAGTCTTTGCAAAAGTCTTTGAAAAGATTGTATATCAATGAACTGTTAATCATGCTAAGCCAGTTATATCAACTAAACAACATTAATTTATTTCACAAAAAATCTATGGTAACGAACCTTGTAATTTTATTACAAACTGGTTGGATAAATGAAAGCAAGTCCATGTGATTTATATTGATTTTGATACGGTAGGTAGTACATATTCTCCAGATTGGTGACTTCTTCATTATGCAGTGGAAGGGACCAGTGTTGTCTACGCGACTTTTTAATGACGGGATAAGAAACTGTAACAATGATGCTAAGTCTGTGCACTGCATTTTGAATTATTTTCCGAAGAAATAACAGATCAGAAATGTACTACGCCTTTGCTCTCACGAACATAAGCGTAGTACGTTTTCTCTAATGTAGAAACGTTGTTGAACTCTTAAAAACTTAATTTGTAATATTACTTATGTGGCTCTTTTTTCATTATCCGGTATGAATTCAGGAAAGTTATTAATGAACAAAAAAGTTTAACAAAGGAACCAAGATCGAGCCTTGAGAGACTCCTGACAGCGCTGTATATTCATCAGATTTATATTCCTTAAATAGTAGAATAGACCGTCTGCGATTAGTTAGATAAGAGTACATGAACTTAATCAAGGATGGAGAAAAGTGATACAATGAAATGTGTAGAACTTGCAACGAATTGGATATATGTGATATGTCTTCAAAAGCATTTAGAGATATTGTAATAAAAAATGTCTGTAAATAATCACCAAGTTATAGAGGTTTTTTAGAATGTTAAATGGATGGGATTAAATGGGAGAGTTCGACTTAAAATGAGTTTTACGGGATATCACCTTTCATGCACATAGCCCCTTCTTTCCCTCTAACCTACAGATACCAGCAAATATATCGAATTATTTATAAATATTTAAATAATGTTGTATACAACTTTATCTCATGGCAATATAATAAATACTATTCTTTGAAGAATACGTTGGATTTTTTTTGTTAGTAATTTTAGTCAATCCAAATGAAACACTTTTAAAATATTATTCACCTAGAAAATATTATTCCCGATGGAAGTTCCAGCTTTTCTGCTATATTTCTTACAAAACTTTTCTCAATAAGTTATCCGTACTTTACATCTTTTTTTTTTATTGCATTCTTTTCTTTAGCTCACAATGGTTCGTGGTGTCCTCAAATCTTGCAACGTTAATTTAACTCATTTCCCGACATCATACAATGATGAAATTTTGCACAGCGACGTAAGTCGGGTGACAGTACAATATTCCATTGTTACGTTCACGTATTTCTATATTTTAAAAGCATATCTATTTTAGTAAGAACTTCTTTTTCAAGATGTTTCGTTTGACTGGTTGCAGAACACTTTAGGAATTCGAACACCGAAATAACTAAAAAAAAAAATAATAATAAAAAAAGGTTTAAAACATATTTTTCTTAAATAATTCACACTAAAAGTTAAAAAAAATGTTTATGTATGACTAAAAAAATAAAAGCATGCGGCACACCAATTGAAGAATGTATAGGGTGATTGTATATGAGAGGGAGCCTCATGCTTTTCTTTTTCGTCATGCATGAACATTTTTTTTTTTTTTTTTACTTTTTAGTACCAATTGTTTTCGAAAAGTATGTTTTCAAAAAGTTATAATTTTTATTTTTTAGCTTTGAATGACTACATCAACCTATGATCAACAATCTTGACAGAATTACGTTACAATTTTGATTCAGGAGTGTTCACAAAATCAAACAAGTTAGCGCTACGATTCTAATAGGTCCCGGTCTCTCAATAGCATCTCAGATAGACAAACATTAATTCTTATAAAATAGCTTGGCAACACTGACAACTGGATGCTTCGGGACGAGAACACCCACACTATTTTGTTATTGTACCGAATAAGGTTTTTGCCAAGTTTCATTCGGATACTTATCACGATATGGAAGCAAATAGAAAAAATAAATTTTGAAGTACGTTAGCAACACTGACTAATGCAGTGATTGAGGAAGGGGACAGCCATAGTATTTTTATACTCTGCCGAATAACTGTTATGCCAAGTTTGGTGCAGATAGACCTCATGCAATGAAAGTACTTTTGAAAAATCTATCCTTTTTAAAAAATGGCTTGGCAACACTGATCCACTGCAACCAATCAAGACGGTTCCTTGGCTCTGAACTAGTCTAGTCAAGACCTTTCCAAAAACACCGCAAATATATCTCTACGCTCTGTTGCAGTCAAAACAAAACGACCTTGACGCCATATGTTTTCTATAGGATTTAAGGTCGTTTAGTTTTGACCGTTATAGTACGGTTTCTGAAATTTTATTTCTCGACATGGAGAGACGGACGGACGAGCACAGCGGGATTAAAAGGTCCCTTTTTATAGCTTCTCTATCAATGGACCTAAAAATAAATAGCCTATGTCAAAGAATACGAGACTTGGTACCGAGCGACCGTGGCTCAGTGGCAGAGCTGAAACCGGATCTCTTTTGTTAATCCGGTCTGACCCGAACATAGGTGACCCGGTCCGAAACTTGATCCAAATGACGTGGTACGAAACGACTCGAATGAGCTCTTTAACCTGGTCTGAAACTTGACCCCAACGCCTCAGGACCCGGTCTTGACCGAAATCACCTGACTGAGTTAACTCGGCGACTCCATGATCGAATCTTCACCCAATTGACCCGATGACCGGTCTTGTTTCTGTGGTTGGAATCAATCCATATTATAATGTTAGCTTTTTTGAAAAGTGTGCATATTTGAGAATTTTAAAAGACTTCAAACACAAAATCATTTCAGAATAGCCGTTCCGAGGGAATATTTGCACACCCCCGGTGCTTTTGTTCTTTCCGGGCATATGAGACTATTTCCATATGTTATTGTTAGGAACTTTTCGGCGTCGTGCTTTTTGTACTGTGGAGAGTAACACTCCTGCTTCTGGTCACAGTAGATGGAGAGACTGTTGAAACAGAACAGTGTATAATAACAATAGAATTAAATCTCTGCTTCGCCCTCCGGGTCACAGGGTCAGACCGTATCGAAAAATGGACCTGGTCCAAAAAGGGACCCAAATGACTTGGCGACCCGTTTCAGCTCTGCTCAGTGCTATTGGTCGTGGGTTAATTCCAAAGGTCGACCATCCTGACTTAGGATTTCCAGGTTGTTTTTTTTCGCAGGAACACCAGGCAAATGTCGGGTGTTACATTCAACCTAGGCCCTGGCTGACACCTTCCCGCATTCTTTTATCTCCGAAGCAGCACAGAGTATACAATCGTTGAAAAGAGGACATTAAATGATTTTATAAAGGTTTAATCAATCAATGTGCTACTGGGGTCCCATATCCCAGCCTGAGCCCTGGAGACTTTGTTGTTTCTTTTATCAAAAGTACACAAAGAGAAAGGGCGTCAATGTAAATATAAAATCTGAGGACGTTTCCCATTTCCGGCTTTGTAAAAAAAAAAAAAAATGAAAAGCGACAACTGAGTTTTTTAAATTTAAAAAAGTCTCCTGTTCTTTTTTGAAAACAAATAAATCGGGGGGGGGGGGGGGGGGGGCGAGGGGTCTGAAAGCGCTAAATATAACGAACACAGTGTTTAACTTGTTATGGAAGATAATGGACAGAACTTACGGAGATTTCGGCCTCCCTCCCCTCTAAATTGTTTCAAGTGCGTTACCTTATCTTCCTGGGTGATGCTTTTGTTACCTGCGATGTTAATATTTTCACTTAAGAAAATGTTTCGATCATAGACAAAGCTGACCGTTACAATTTTCTTTTTCATTTGAAGGGTACACAAGAAATCCAACAAAGTGGAAAAGCTGGATTTTCAAGCAAAAAATAAATAGACTTATAACATCATTCTTTTCCATTGTTCTCAGCATCTTGATTTGTCAATAACTTTTGACTCAGTTGACTTAGCCCCTTTACGACTTGTAAAGTGAAAATGACCTAATAGAGAGAAGAAAAAAAACATTTTTAGAAAACAAGCTTCTTTAAGCAAAAAAAAAAAAAAAAAAAAAATGAATAAAAAGTAAAAAATAATAAATTTATGAATCGGAAAATAAAAGCGTGGGTGCTCTTAGATATGATGATTTTATGATAAGATAAGCAAGAGCACCCACGCGTTTATTATCCGATTTATAAATTTATTATTTTTTACTTTTTAATCCATTTTTCTTTGCTTAAAAAAGAGTGATATTTTAAAATTTATTTTTTTAATATAAAGAGCTTCGCACACAAAAATCCTAAAGTGTTCTGCAACCAGTCAAAACCCAACATCGTTGCAGGCTAGTATTTATTTTAGTATAAACAAGTCCACGAGCTGTAATGTTCCACGTGCTTGAGCACGAGTCGTCTCATACTCGCAGCGTAAACATTGTAGTAGCGTGAGTACTACGAATAACAAAGAACAAGGTTTGCAATATAAACAAGCAGACGACGACACAAGTGTCATCTGGGAATCAACAGAAGGAGCCACAATCATCGAAGGAGGAGCTTGGATGACCACACCAAAGGAGGGCTATAAAACCCCGATGCAACCTTATAATTTATCACTGGTCTGGGCGATCACCTCTCTTCTCTACCTTCTCCCTCGTACACGGTTACCAGTCGGACTGGTACACTCCTCCTAACCAGCACACACAGTTAGCTATTGGACTGGTGTCCTCTTCCTAACACGCATACAGAGTTAGCTGTCGGACTGGTGTCTTCCTTACGCACAGTTAGCTGTCGGACTGGTGCGACACCTATCCTAGCTCTCTTCAACGAGGCATATCACCCGAGAAGAAGAAGCCATAAAGAGTTACTCTGTAACGCATCAAAATTGTAAAATACTCTGGTACGGGACGCTATTTTTATTAACTTATTGGACTTATATTTATTTTGTAATAAAACTGGTGATGGGCAAAAAGCCACAAATCCCGTGTATCTATTTGACTCTACCTAAACGTCACGCTGAAAACAGCAGAACGTTACGATATTAAATAATTATTTTTTTAAATTTACTACAGTTAACTGGATTATCCTGTCGTATATCTAATGATTGAATATTGGATTTGTCATCGGAAGCAAGCAAGTTTACAAAATTTTAAAGAAATGGGATGATGAAAAGTGATTTAAAAATCAATTACAAGATTTTTTACGAGAGATGAAACGATTACAGAGTAAGTTAATAAAAAGCGTGTTATAATAAAATGAGATAATAACATCATTTTCATTGTCTTTTACCGAAATCCCATGTCTTTTCTCCGCAGTTTTCTAGTGCTCTTACTTTGTCAAGTTGCCACGAGATGTCAGAATTCATCGAACTCGAGAATTTATGGAAATAGCAGATAATGGTAACAGATGGCAGCACCAACGTTAATCTACAGCAGAATACATTGCTCCACGGAAGAAAGATGGTCTTGTATGTTAAATAATTTACTTTTTTTCCCGGATAAGATTAACTATTCTGCAACACTCTAATACGAAAAATTCTTGTTTGAAGTATCTAGTAAAATTCAGGTTCTACATGAGAAAGGCACGAAGTAAGTTATACATTTCAATGAATCATTCATCACATCAAGTGAATAATAATAAGATTATGTGCTTGGCTTGATTTTAAAGTTAGTTTTGTTTATTACTTTATACATGAAGTTCTTAAGAATTAATCAATCATGAGAAAAAAATTTAATTAAGCATGGACAAAACTGTTACTTTTCGGTAACTGTTTTTATAAGGAACTGCTAAAAATAACAGTTTAGAATCTGGAGTTATTTATTCTCAACTGAAAAAAACAACTAACATTTTATGAATTAAATGTATAATTTTAATTTTATGGGCTTTTGACATCTATGGTGGGGGAGAGGATACTGGTTGATAATCGTCCAGAGCCGTTTTGTAGGTACTTTCTCGGCATTTGACTGGTGTGACTGAGGAAACCGATGAGAGGACTCTGGGATCGTTCTCAGGACCCCTCAGATTGCTAAGCCAACATTCTACGAAATGAGCTACTCAGTCTAGCCTGTTATGTGTGCAGTAGTTTTGATATTTCAATTTAATTTATTCTTTAATTGAAATACATGATTTCTGAATGAAAAAAAAAAAGAAAAACAGCACATACTTCTTCACCTGCATTTTTTTTTCTGGTTCAAACCTCCGGAAATTTACTGACCTCTGCGTACTTATCTGCCATTTTGTTCCCACGATCGCAGTGACCTTATTACTTATTGAAAATACACAAAATCTTGTTTATCGGGAACGATTTTCGAAGAAAATAAAGTAATTTTTCGTCAGTTTCAAAATACATGCACATTGTATACAAGTAAGCGGGGCTAATTCTACTTCATTTGCCCTTAATTTATTAAAAAATCAATTTTGTCTTTTATAAAATCAAGTATAATGTTACTGTATTTTGTATTTACAGGCGCTTATGAACCCCCCCCCCCCCCCGACACACACACATACATATATATCATAAGCCTGGTTTATCCGAAACGGGTCCGGTCCGGTTCCATCAAGTTACGATAAATTAACTTTTAGTGTAAAGAATTAAAAAAAAAAAAAAAAAAAAATAGAATCCCAGTACAAAGGGTTTCCGCCAGGATTTTTAGTTTGGAGGGGTGGGAATAAAGTCAAAATTGGGAGAATGTAAGTGGAATTTTGCGCCCTCTCTTCTATCGATATTTCACTGCATAAATTTTTAATTTGGGGTGTGTTGTCGAGATTTTCTGTGGGGTGACATCGTCACAGAGGGGTCTGGCGGAATCGCTGAGCAGGGTTTCCGCCAGGATTTTCAGTTTGGGGGGTGTCAAGTCAAAATTGGGAGGGTGTAAGTGAAGTTTTGTACGATTTCTATCGATTTTTCACAGCAAAAAATTTAAAGTTAGGGGATGTTGTCGAGACTTTGGGGGGTAAACAACCCCCACAGAGGGGTCTGGTGGAATCACTGTCACTGAGTACAATTATTACAGTTCTTCAACTTCGGCTTTGTTCCGCTAGTGATTGTATTTTCAAGCCTGCTCCCCACCCCTCTTCTTCTTTAATGTTCGTTTTTCGCCTGCAACATCTTGAAATGAAGTTATAATTACAGACCATTTACACAGAGATGGTGGTTAGGGTCATGGACTTGGAATGAGCACTGAAAAAGCACGCAGGTTCGAGTTCTGATACCAGCTATCTTGATTTAGGTTTTCCTCGTTTCCACAAATGCCAGGATGATACCTAAGCAAAGGCCTCCTAACCCCATTATTCTCGAGAGAATTCTCTCCGAGATACATCATCCCTCAGACTGTTTCGGTTTTGACCTCAGATGCTGGTAACACCTAGAAATGGAAACTTGGAAAGTAGGCATGAAGCTGTTGAACTTACATAATACAGTAGTCAGAATTTTGTTAATAGTAAAGGTTAAGATATGTATCTTCACATAATACCATCGAATTAACTAAGGAGTCCAGAAGCCAAAGGAAGTGACTGATTCTTCACTGTAATGTTAGAGGTAATCTTTTATATATAACCCGAAATATATGTGTCACAAAACTGTCATATTTTGTGCATGGACATATTAAGGTCCAAGGTTTCTTTGTACAAAATATGACAGTTCTGTGTCACATAATTCCAGGTTATATATAAAAGATTACATCAAACTTTTTTTTATTCATCAATGTCAGTTATATCCCTTAGCCTCTAGAGTCGACAACTTAAATGAGACAGAAATATACACACATACAAATGACTATTGAAACCTTCAGGTAAAGACAGCGAACTAAATCGATTTCAAAACGTATATTAAAGTCCAGAATAATTTACAATTTTCTGCTATTTTTCTTTAGGAAAGAAACACAAAGTCAATTTTTTTCGAATGTCGCTTGAAGTCATACTACCTCATTGAAATACTTTCAATACTTCGGTCAGAATTTCACTTTTTCTCCAAATTCAAGAGAGTTCGACGATTATCGCACTTACAGTACAAAGTAATTAAGATTATAATAACTCATAGTTAAAAAAAAAGAAGAACCACTGAGCTTTGTTAGCGATGGGAAACCAAGACAAATTACAATTCAGTAGACAAACTTGTAAATCTCAAATCGATACACTTAATTTTCTGTGGTAATTCCTTCCGCGTGAACTATTTTTTCTGGAGACTTCGATTTTGATTCTGGAAGAATCTTAGACTTATCAGAATCATTAAATTTATCTTCAAACATTGCTTTGTCTCCTTCTGCTTGGTTCAAGTCTTGCTGAAAAACAGGTGATGAAGAAGTAGTTTTCTCTCTTAATGTGTAAATTGTAGCTAAGTTACCACCAGTTAGTGGATCCCGCTTATCCTTGTGCAAATTTAGACTAATCTCGAAGTTAGATAACGACTGAACAGGTGACTCCTTATTTCCAGTTTTTGTTGAAGACCGTTCTTCTTGAAGGAGGTTACTAGTTTGTTCGAAAGACGTACTGTCCAATAACATTGCCAATTGCTGTCTAGTACGCATACTAGAAGTACTAACACTAGTTTCCAACTCTAGTATTGATGCTATGTCATTGTTAGTTTCAGAGCTAAACAACTCCGTAGATTTACCTTGTGGAAGTGGAATACTGATCCTCATTGGTGCTATTGTATCTCCTTGTTGTTTTTCGATCATTGTTAGCGGATCTGGTACGGGTTCAACAATCAAATTATCAATGTCATCTTGAGCAGAATCTTCAGAAACTGTTCCCGAAGAAAGTTGACTTTTCTCTCGATTAGATTTACCAAAACTCATAAAGTAACGTTCTTTCATTCCTGTTAGGAACGTACCAGTCTTCTTATGAACCCGTTTCGATTTGCGCCTGTCATCATTGTCACTGCTTTCAGTGGATGCTGCGTCTTCTTCGGAATTTGATAATTCTTCAGGAGAGATGGATGCATATCGGTATTGTAAGTTGTCGTCAGATTCGGATAGTTTGAGATTATCACTCGAATTTGCAGATTCAAATCCACCTATGTCAGAGTCATTATCTGAGGCTTCATCATCAGTTGAAGCTCCAGAAGAATGGTCACTTGCATCAGATAAGCTTGAAATCTCACCTGGAGATATGTCTTCCAGAATTCTTGATGTAACACTTCGAACTGAACCCTGTGGCGACTTGTTTTCTTGATTGGATTCGTCATTCAATGTGTAGACAATTGACACGGACCGCACACCACTTACTTCTGTTTCGTTGTCTGATGGGAGTTCTTCTTGCTCATCATCATCTGCTGTGTTTGGTGGTTGTGGTTGTTGCTCTGTGGGGATTTCATAACTTTCTGTCGTTGATCTGATGACAAGAGGTGTACTTGCGTTGTTCTTGTTGTATCTAACACGTCCTCCAGAAGGTAACAATGGACCTGTTAAATTTTCTGAAGAATTTCTGGCATTGGTTCTGAAGTTATCTTCACTGCACTTTAACTTCAAACCATTGACTTTAGCCATATGGGGTGCAACATTACTTGAATCATTCTTTTTTCTTTCCAAAACAAGATGTGACTCACTGAACACTCGCGATGTTGATGGACTAACACGATCAGTAGTTTTGAATGAACTATTTTTAACGTGCCCTGAACTTTTACTTCTTAATGTTGAGTCCTCGTTTTCAAAGTCACTTGTTACTTCTTCGATTTCAAGATCACCCTCGTCAAGATTTGGAATAAGACTATCGTCAGCACTGGATGATGATTTGGATTCCCCAATAGTGGTTTCAATGTCAAAATTCTTTAAACTTTCTAAATCCAAAGAATCTGATATTTCTGATGGATTGGAAGAGGATGAAAAAGACATACCAGACGAAGATTGTGATGGTAGGTAGTTGTCTATATCATCATCATTTTCATTGGAAAATATCTTTGTAAATATATTTGATTCTGGCAGCTGACCACTGCTACTTTTTAATCGCTGCAATGACATTTTCTTCTCTGGAATCTTCTGATTCGTTCTTGATGTGAAGTTCTCAGGCACTTGTAATGATTTTGCAGAGAATTGCTTCATGGTAACCTCACTATGCTCCGTTGAACTAGGCAATACACTGGTTGTAATTGGTTGATGTTCTTTTTCTCTCAAGGAAGTTGTTGAAGCATTTTGCTCTGAAGTTTGCCCACTACTTAGTTCACTGGGAATTGCAGAGTTCTTAGAAATGTTGTGGAGTCTCCGTTTATTCTTCACATTGGCAAAGCTTGAAAGCTCGTCCTTTGACATCGTGTTTTCGAATGAAAATTTCCGGTTTTCTACAGTCAGGCGTTTTGTAAAAGCTTCGTTATTTTGATTCGGCCAACTTGATTCTAGATTAACAATGTTATCTCTATCGGATTTCGTAGTAACAGACGATTGTAATATATTATTATTATTATCTTTGACATTGTTGTCAGTATTCGGTATTGTTGAGCTGCCTGAAAGAGAAATTTTTGATTGAATATTAGTAACTGTTGAAATAGTTTTAGTTATATTTTTCTGTGGCTGTTGAAGAAGGGTTGTAGACACTGACAATTTAATTGGAAAAGCTGGTACAAAATTTGGAATCGTTTTGTTAGATTTGTTGTGACTTACAGCTGTTTCTGTAGTGGAACACGGTTTGGTGTTTTCATTCTTTGTTATACCTTTCCAGTTACTTACTTTGTCTTCGTTGGGAGGTGGTGTTCCTTTAGGAAGGGGGAAATATATTGGTTTGTATGAATTCAACGGGTGATTCTGGGTGTTGGATATAATAGGTATTTTGATAGAATGTTCTAAGGATGAAATTGTTTGTGGACTAACTACACTTTGTGAGGAATCAGTTATTTCTTTTGGGGAACGTACGTCTGGGGTAACTAAAACTCTTCTGGCATGGACATCCAAGATTTGTCGTGTTTCTCGCTTAAACATCTCCTCAGATGACCATTCCGAACTCGTGAATCCTTTAATCATATGAAATGCGTTACGCATATGCTCTTGCTGGTTCATCACTGGAGTACTTTTAGATATTGTATCCTCTTTCTGTCCACTGCTTACTGAAGAGTCGTCCTGAAGTTTGAGATCTGGAAAATCTTGCTTGTTTATTGCTTCCTCAGAGTCATCTTCCAGAAGGCTGATGAATGAAATCCACGACATCATATCAATGTTAGTTGATGCTGCATCTTCTGCAAAGAGAATAGATACAAACAATAAGTATAAGCTAGAAAACAGGTTCCCGTTCATTTTTTTTAAAGATTTTTTTTTTCAGACGGAAAGCACTTGCCAGATATACAATACATTCCCGCTATCAGCAGGATTCGCTTTTATACAAAGCGTAAATTATGCTTCGTCAAAACGCTCAACGTGGTTATGCGTAGAGAGAGGAAACTTTGAGAGCAGTAGTGTCTTCAGGAATTAGGACAGTGTTCTTGTTCTCGTGACTGTTTTAGTGTTTTCAAATCTTAATACAATTTTGATGCTATGTCACAACCTTACAATTTTAAACTCTTTTTCTTTTATTCATTTCATTTCGACAATAGCATCAGAGCAAAGTGTTCATGAAAGACTGGTTTATAGAAATGCACAGCGGAAGGTGTAGTAACAAAAAAAAGGTTTGCGGAACGTAATCTCGTTGTTCCCCATCTAATTAAGAGCTTTAGAAACTGGGATTTCCTCTTCTGCTGATATCTTGAAGAGCAATGAGGATGGACTGTACCCAACGAGATGCTAGAGTTGAAATGTTTACAACTAAGGAATGAAAAATGAAATATTTTGATTTTTTAAATTTATGTATGGCCTTTTAGGCATCTGAGGCTCAGACCAGGAGAGGATGTTGGAAGTTGATCAGGGCCTAGTTTGGTAGATACCATCCCGTAATTTGCCTCAAACGAATGAGGAAAACCTATGGAAAAAACTCAGTCAAGATATGCGGCAACTGTGAACTTTTTGACAGCTAAGCTAACGAGCTACGACCCCTCAGTAAAAGTGTTTGATGTTCGTGTACTTTGTGCTTTTCTGGGATTCCACGATAAACGAGTGAAAACAAAAAGAACGAATCGAAAGGGGCGAATGATAAAAACAGTCAAACCAGAAAGGTGGATGATAAATAGAGAAATGAGTGGAATTACAAAACGAGCGAAATAAGAACACTTTATTATGTTGAGAAGGTGTGTGTGGGAGAGATAGAGGGTGTAAATTGACATTTAATATGAATTCTTTTGATCGTTCCAACCACCTAATATATATATATATATATATATATATATATGGGTCTTTCCAGAAATAGGGATAAATTGAGGGATGAATTTATCAGACTGAATTAAGAAATTTCTTTTCTTCAAGAAATGTTGAAACACCAGTTTATTGAAGAATGCACTTTAGAGAGGATTCCTATGATTCTTGTAAGCAATATAAATTTGTTGTTAATGAAAATCTTACGTGGGGAATCGCTCCCATATTGTAATCTCTGAATAGCAGGAATTCAACCAGGATTTTTATTTGGGGGTGGTGTAAAGCTACAAATCTATAGATTTTTAACCATAAAAACTTAAGCTATGGGGTTGCACACGAGAATTTAAAGCGTTGACACCCCCGTTGGGGAAAGTGTGACAGAATCACTGTTCAACAATAAACTTTGCTAAGAAATAATCCATGCGTGCAACTTTGTTTCTGATGTACCGCGCATATAACTCCTAAACCTCACACATATTTCGACACACATTAAAAGGAAACTTTATTTTTCTTGTTTTGTTCTAAAAAAAAATCACTCCTTAATTTAAGACCATAACTTTTTAGGTACCCTGCATTTATACAAGTGAAAACATGTTTGTTCTGAATAGAAATTCATACAATCAATTTTTATGGGGTTTGTTATTACATCAGGTATGGAATATAGCCATATTAAAATTTAATATGAGAACTTATGTATGGCCCTGGCCGTACTATATCCCGGCCTAAACCAGACATGATTAAAGACCATAAATAAATTCATAATTAATTAATTAATTCACGTAATTCAGTGCAAACTATGACTTACTGTTCAAAGTAATTCGTTTACTTATTGTAAAACCTTCATGTCTTCATTTATTCAGTGCCACCCTTGGGGTAGGACAGGCGGGGCCTATGCCCCGGGCCCCGCACTTTGGGGGATCCACCTTAACATAGACAGAAAATAATGTTATTAATCAACTTGTCTACTAAGAGGGCCCACGCGAAACACCTTTTCCCAGGGCCCCGTATATCATAAAGGCGCTACTGCATTTAGGCACTCATTTTGTTACATAGTTGGTTTAATTGAAATGTCCCTTGTAGTACGTATTCATTTAATAGAGCTTTATTCCATTATTGCCTGTATAAAATAATTTGTTCAGGCCTGCATTAGTAATGTATTGGATTGTAATTGATGTAGTCATAAAATGAGCAGGATAGGCATTCTTGTTTGTGCATGTAATTTGAATTGTATTTATGGCCTTTAGGCATCTGAGGCTTAGGCCGGGATAGGGGAAAGGAAAGGATGCGGGAAGGTGTAGGCTAGGGCCTAATATGTAGGTACCATCCCGGCATTTGCCTGGTGTGACTAAGGAAAATCATTGGGAAAACCTTAGTCAGGATGGTCGCCCGCTGGGATTGAAACTACGACCTCCTGAATGTCAAGGCAACGCTCTATCACTGAGCCACGGACGCTCGGTATGTTTTGTGTGCATGTGTTCAACTTGTCTGGGGGGAGGGGGGAAGTTACTAACACACCATCCTATCTGGCGGCCTTGATGGTCGTGTGGTCTCAGACATGAGGCTAACGTCAAAGAAGTTTTGGTTCAAATCTTGGCTGAGATTGCGTGTTTATTTATTTATTGCCAACACAACATGCTTTATAGTCCAACAAGAGTGCAATATTTACAATGCTAATTTACAGACATTTTTTATTACAATACCTAAAAATGTTTTGGTAGACATATCATATATATCCAATTCGATACAAGTTCTACACATTTCATTGTAGGTATTCTCCAGATTGGTGACTTCAACATGATATCTGTTCTTGCCTTTTTGCAGTGGAAAAGTCCAGTGTTGTCTACGCGAGTTTTAAATGACGGGACATGATACTAAGTCTGTGCAATCTAAGCCATTTTGAGTTACTTTCCTAAGAAATAATAGATCAGAAATACAGCGTCTTTGCTCTAACGTCTGAAAATTAAAGTTTTTAACAATTGTATCGTAATTTTCATAAGTAGGATAGATCCGAGTTACTTTATGGGTTAGAAATTTAAGAAATTAGGATTTTTTCTTCTTTATGGATTTGGATTGTTTATGAATTTTATAACCATTGCATTCACATAACAAAAGTTCTGTATATGGTCCAAATAAAATGAAGTTGATTGGCGTTTACCCCATTCTATTTGCGTTCATTCGGATACATCAAATAGATTGGTGTGCGATTCAAATAAATCTGAATCTCGTTTATCTTTCAACGCTACGAACGTAAATGAAGCGTACAGGGAAAGAAAGGGGATGCCCATGAAAAGTGATTTCACGTAAAACACACTTTAAAGTCAAGCTCTTCTATTCACTCCCATGTATTTCATAGCGAAAACCTCGACAACTTATGAATTATTTGCTCTTTTTGGATTGAAACGTTCTGAGCGGTTAGTTGTCATGGTTTAGTACTTTTTGTAACGGGTGCAAATTTATTTTATTTAGTGGACATCCACGTTCTTTCCATATACTATTCAAATATGAGTAGGGGTGTGCGGATACCCGAAGCATCGGGATCAGAATCGAAAAAAGAAATCCCATCCTGGTCTTGACTTCCGGGATGGTCGGTACCGATTTTCGGGAAGTCATGAATCGGGAATTCCCGATAATTTCCCGTCCACCCAAATTTTGAACTTTCGCTAAATTTTTCTTCTTGTTCCGACACGAATTTTTTTCTTGCCACACCCTATATGAACGTGGAAATTTCATGGTCGTTTGGTATTAGAGAATGTCCAATTGGGATACGATCAATTTACCATCGAAATTCTCTGGAGCGGTCATCACGATTTCAAACAAAGCCGAGGTGGTAAGTAAATAAGATATCATGTAACCAAATAATAGATAATAAACTCCCTTTGATTTTTCTGGAGGCGCTGCCTCCAGACCCCCGTTAAAGGGCTGCGGCTCCAACCTCAGTAGTTTTGGGGTCCTGCGTCCCCTTTATCTTAACCAGAATCTCTGCGAGACTGCACCACCATGGTGTCCATCTGCACCCTCCCACGGGGGTGGGGGGCTGCGCCCCCAAATGGGTGTTTTGCCCTATTTATTGTAACCTACTCTTGGTCATACACCTTCATACAAAATTTCGTTTCTCTAGCTTCAATACTTTGGAAATTGGGTTTTTGGGCAGCCATCTGATCAAAGTTGACGACTTTTTTTTTTAACATTTTCTTATATTGTCGTGATCTACTTGTAATGGTACACCTTCCTGTAAAATTTCATTTATCTAGCTGAAATGGTATGGAAAATGGGTTTTTGGGCGGCCATTTTGAATCCAAGGTGGCGACCTTTCCAGAATGCTGTAATATTTTCCTAAACTGCTTGTCATAATGCACCTTTATGGGAAATTTCGTGTCTCTAGGTCAAACGGTGTGGAAAATGGATTTTTAGGTCCGCCTTTTTGGATCCAAGATGGCGTCTTTGGATATACTATGTAACATTTTCGCAACCTACAAGTGATAGTGTATCTTCGTGATCATGTACCTTCATACCAAATTTGGTGTTTCTAGCTCAAACAGTGTGGAAAATTGATTTTTAGAGTCCCCAATTTTGGATTCAAGATGGCGTCTTTGGAGACTTGGTAATATTTTCGTAGTGATTCGTACCAAATTTCATTTCAGTAGCCCCAACCATTTAGGTTGTGTATTGTATACAACAATGGGTTTGGCGGCCATTTTGGATCCAAGATGGTGACTTTTTCAGTGAGTCAGACAGTGACCATTGGGTTTTATAGTATATGGATATAAATACTTACTAAAAAAGAAAAATAGTAACCTGTTCTATGTTTTAGGTAATCTTCGAAAGTGTTTTGCCCAATTTTCGTAGACGTATGTACAACAATGCTTATCACTAACAATAGTCACGATAATCCATGATGATCTCAGGGATCGTCCGGAAGGAATTCTTGTCTTAAACTCGAATGTCTTTCGGGTATTTCAGATGTCTGTTTCAGTTCTATCCACGTAGTAACGTATTTGTACTTAAGTGTTCATAGGGGCTCTCCCCAGCAGCAATCATTATTGAGTGTTGTGGCTACATTTATGTAAGGTACTGTCGTACATACGTGAACGAAACTGGAGAAATCCGTTGGAAAATTGTCCATTCTTATGAATTTTAGGGCCATAGCTCAGTAGTAGAGCGTTAGCATAGCATTCGCGAGGTCGTGGATTTGATCCCAGCGGCCGACCATCCTAACTGAGGTTTTTCCAGGTTTTTTCTTTAGTCACACCAGGCAAATGCCGGGATGGCACTGTCAACATAGTCCCTGGCCGACACTTTCCCAAATCCTTTCCCGTCCCCTACTCCGACCTGAGCCATAAATGCCTAAAGGCAACAAATAAAATTCAAAAACGAATCTTGGGACCGCGGTGGCTCAATGGTAGAGCGCTCACCTGTAGTGATAGGGGTCATCGGTTCGATTCTCGATCATGTCATGTGGGCTTTGTGGTGGAATGTGTGCGTGGGTTTTCTCGGGGTTCTCCCGTTTCCTCCCACTTTGTTCCTTCCACCAATTCATGTCATCACCATTCATCCGGCCTGAACCAAAGCTGCCTAAAGATCTCAAAAATTCAAATTCAAATTCTTACGAAATTTGGTGGCAAATCGCCATGACAATTTGCCTTCCACCCACCCAGTTAACGTCGAACCTTCACTACTGACCTAGGACCTGGTAGATAAAACCAGGCTGCAGAGTATCTTAAATAAATTAAATCATATATCGTTAATTGAACACATCTCTGTCCACAAGCTTGACCCGTGACCTTGCTGCAATCTTATCCACTCTAACCCAGTTGGATAAATACCTTAAAATTAGTGGGTCATTGGGTCATGCATAGCGAGACCAAACGTCCCGATTTTCGTTCTAACTTCCCGACGACCCGACACAAGGTTTCTGGGATCCGGAATTGACCCAATTTTTGGAGCAGAGAATTGTAACAACACCGCAGATCACTCACTACCGATAGCATATTTTGCACGCAATATTTTCTTTTAATACCACACATTCAATTTTTCCGGTAAATCTCCCGCTTTCGTGAGGATGCAACAATCCTACTCAATGTCCTACCTTCTCAACGACCTTCTTGATCTGTTATGAAAATGAATTATTAAATTTACACTATTTAATTTTCTCATCTGCTTATTGCGCTTGCGAGTGGTTATCCCTAGTATCCAGCTTCGATTGATATCTCCAGTTAAAAAAGACATTGCTTTAGTTCGTATAACTGTGTAGTACATAACGTTATAAACACGACATAGGACGTAGAATAAAACAACTGTAAATTTCAAACGATATTTCAAGATAAAAAAAAATGATGCTTGGTCAGCTTAGTAATGCTTATTGTCAGGCTTGAATCCAGAAGTTGGTTTTGGGAGGGGTACCGGGCTTCTGGGTGTGTGTGTGTGCCCAAAGTATGCCTGAGCATGAAATGTACATTAAATATATAAATAATTACGCCTGAAGTTATACTAATTTTCCTTAGAGCTCTGCGTTTGGAGGGTCGGACCCCCCTGAATACGTCCCTACATATTGTGTACGCATCATGTTTCCTATTGGATTTAGCAATGCAGTAAATCTATTCTTGCAAGTTGGAAATCTAAATACATATACAAAAATAGACTAGTCTCCTATAGTCAAGTCAATAGAATTTCTGTTTGTATTATCTGGCACATAATTTTGTCCTGAATAATGTACCAAGTTTACCAAAACCGACTATGTCGTTTCCCGCTATTTTCAGTCGCCATATTGGAATTTTCTATGGAACACCTTTGATAGGAACATCGATAATATCATCTCAACGAATGAGGCTAGGCACTTCGTTCTTGCGTCAAACTGAAGACAATGAATGGTAGAAGTAACGAACGTGGGTGTAGTTCGTGTGTACTGCCGCCATATTTAAATATGGCGGCTGTTATACCAAAATTCTTGTTTTGATAGTGTTCTTCTATTACTTCAATTGCAAATAACTACAAAACCGTCTGTAGGAAGGAAAACTTTATCGATACAAAGATTATAGAGTCAAATCTGCTCTTTCCAACGGTGTCTATATCGTTGCTCTATCTTAAAAACTAAGGGTTCTAGTTAATTTTACGTGACGCAAGGTGTTGAGTTTTCGGTCATGCAATTACCAAGTACCATGCTTATGACGTTAAGTATACTAACTCCCGAACATAGGATAAACACTTGATTTTTTCCTTAAAGTAAATAAAATTAATTATTTTTAAATTACATAAAATAACCACATGTGATGCGAAACATGGTTGTTTTGGTCGTGTATGTGGGTTTTGTAACAATGACAAAATGTCTTGATTTTCCAGATAATTTATGAATAATAATTTATGAACCCGGAACAAATCCCAATAAAGTATCTTTTTTGATTAAGGACATTCTTGAAGAAAATTACAGTGCTGAAAAGCGGAAGAATGAAGAAGAAGGAGATGATGATGATGATGATTATACTGACAGCACCAAGACTTATCAGAAATTATATAAGATTGCTTAAAACATCAGACTTCTAGTACGAAACAACAGAGTAAATGGCTTCTGTCGAGTCAACAGATTAGTTTCTTCCCGACAGCCTAAATGTTTTTCTTCAGTCTGCCATACGTCATAATAAGAAAAGAAAGTGGCATCTGTAGGCCAGGTCATCATACAGTCAGCTCGTCCAGGAGTAATAACTGCTCCTCTACAGTTAGGGCTAGTTACACAATTGCATCACTGTTTTGGATCGAGATTTTTATTGATTCACTGTACCAGCATGGGCTTTGTTCATCGTACAGTGAAGTACACCGTTACGAAAGGAGTACTTCCACAACTTTCAACATGAACACGGTAGCCAGATCAGTTTGTCCATTATGTCACCGATAATGTGGACCACAACATCAGAATCCTTGACGCAACAACATATTCCACGGCATGGTTATGATTGGTGCTGTGACACTAGCTCAGAAAAATAGTAGAATAGTTACAAAGTGTGATGTTCCACATCCACAATCTTAAATGCAGGCAAAGTCAGTTATTCATACAGCCCGATCATTTCCTGACTTCCTGTGGAAACTCGCACCTTTATTAGATACAACTCGTCCCGGATGGCAGGATTTATGCAGATGGTGCAAAGTAGTGATTATCCAGGGAAATCGCCGACCATCTTCCTGCCCATGATAAATATGAATTCTACGGACTTCACAGGTATTTATACCACCCTGATATTTTCTGCTTGATCAAGCAACTAAAAACAATATTACTCCAGTTACTAGCCGGCCGGGTGGAAGAGCGGTCTGCGGCGGTAGGCCATCGGCTCGAAGGTCCCGGGTTCGAGTCCCTGCAGGGACATGGGTGTGGATTTTAACAGCTAAAGGGGAATCGTGACGGGCCGAAGTCAAAAGTTACTAGACTGGCCCATATAAAAATAAAGTTTTACTCCTGCTACTACATTGAATCAACCGTTACGGTGAAAAGCGCATAACCTCATACTGGCAAGTGAATCATGAGACAGCACCTTAAAGGATATGGTCTTTTTTAATCGGTGGTCTACATTCCTAAATGAGCCATATACTATGCATTAGTCAACTAATGGATGTTTCAGGCCTTCAGGAGGCCTTGGAAGTGATTTACACGGAGAATTGGGTGATATGCTTGGTATATGCTCAGTGGCAAAGCGATAACTCGAGCAAGAAGAGGACACATTCTGGTTGATGCGTTTTCAACGTTCTCCTAATAGCCCAGGCTCTACACCTGCCAACTCCCTATCTAGGAACGAGATTCTACCATCCACTAGCAGCGTTTATCAGTCTACTGCCCACCCCGTTATTGAAGATATCTGTGATAATTCATCAAGTGGTCAATCAAACAGCACAGTCCTGCATACCTTCACAAAAACATATAATGAATGATCTACTAGTTGGGCCGAATGAGGAATGCGCTACAAGTTTAGCTGTACTTGATTCTAGCTTATGGATAGAATATATGAAAATGATACATACTCTTAAAATTCCTGTCACTGCAGAAAGAACACGCGACTGGAATCTGTATCTCCAGTCCTTACCATGTTTTGCTGTTGCAGTTGATAACTGGTATTCTAAAACAATTTATCCACTTGCAGCAAGTTGGCATCCTGGAAGCTACCCATTCTCATGTTCATAATATGTTTCAACAAGGGTTTCGTGTAGTTCGGTAAACTGATAACTATTGGGGAGGCTTGCCAACTGATCTAACATTGAACTTGTGCTTTTGCGAAACCTCAAAACAACGGTTGGCAGAGGGTGAATGAAACTCAACAACATATTTGGATTCTACTGATTCCATGCATCGAGGTCCATTTATCTATGCAAGGTACCAAACAAGTGAGCAACATAAGGAAGTAACGGATACCATAAGACAGCGAGATGAACAGGACAGAAAGAAGCTGCTTGCATGTTTCATCGACAGAAATCACATTCAGACCGCTGGTCCTATTCAATGTTGATGAGGTTTATCTTCCCTGGTCCGCGCAGTCCCCAGTCCTGAATATCATCGAGTCGAGCCTCTGTGGACTATTTTGGAAACCAGGTTTCGACGGCGATTTCCACCTTCTTCATCTCTAGAGTTGGAGGCTGTACTGCATGAAGAACGGCTTCAACTGCACTCACGAAAATTCAGGAAATGTATCGGTCTATTCCGTCCAGAATTCAAGCTGTATTGCGTCCTAAAGGTGGACCAACAGCGTATTAATACAAAATGTTCCGACTTACACAAATGTTTCCATTATTTTGTCCAATGTCTGTATGTTATATGAAAATGGCACGGTAAATGTTCGTAAACTTCTGATATGTTGTTTATAAAAAATTCTCTCTCAACGAAACAAAAAGATAGTTTATTGGGATATGTTCTGGGTTCATAACTTTTTATTCATAAATTACCTACAAAATCAAGGCATTTTGTCATTGTTACAAAACCCATATACACGACCAAAACAACCATGTTTCGCATCACATGTGGTTATTTTATGTAATTTAAAAATAATTAATTTTATTTACTTTAAGGAAAAAATCAAGTGTTTATCCTATGTTCGGGAGTTAGTATACTTAACGTCATAAGCATGGTACTTGGTAATTGCATGACCGAAAACTCAACACCGTGCGTCACGTAAAATTAGCCAGCTCCCTTAGTTTTTAGGATAGAGCAACGATATAGACACCGTTGGAAAGAGCAGATTTGACTCTATAATCTTTGTATCGAGGAGGTTTTCCTTCCTACAGACGGTTTTATAGTTATTTGCAATTGAAGTAATAGAAGAACACTAGCAAAACAAGAATTTGGGAGTAACAGCCGCCATGTTTAAATATGGCTGCAGTACACACGAACTACACCTACGTTCGTTACTTCTACCGTTCATTGTCTTCAGTTTGACGTAAGAACGAAGTGCCTAGCTTTATTCGTTGAGATGATATTATCGATGTTGATATCAAAGGTGTTCCATAGAAAAATTCCAATATGGCTACTGAAAATAGCGGGAAACGGCACGGTAGATTTTGGTAAACTTTTGATATATTATTCAAGACGCAATTATGGCCCAGACAAAACAAACAGAAATTATATTGCATTTAGTGTCGTGTAAAATCGTATAATGTCTGGACTACTAACTCTTTGTAGTCTCATATTGAAGAAAAAAAAAAGTTTTCCTTATAACGGCGTCAGAAAGGTTTCCCACAGAGCTCGTTGAGTGACATTTTCCCTCGTCGTTTCGGAACACGCCCAATATTTTATTTAATTATTTCGAGCTTAGAAATGTCTATCACTTAAGACAGGAATGTATGTGAGGTATTTTCTGTTGTCTTTATCAAAAACTATCCATCAACAGAATTGCCGAGGAATAACTGTTACGTGTCCTGCACGCTGCACCGAACCTACCCTAACACTGCTACCCCGTTTATTTCTTCGAAGATATTTTACCAACAAATGTAGCGTTAGAAATTTCAAAGTAATTTACGTTATCGTATGTAATGTCGAAGTTTAAGTTTTGTGCTTGATGCAAAATGTAAAAAATAGAGGGAACTAAGACATAAAGTTCAGAGTCTGTAAATATCTCAAAAGAAACAAAAGCAGGTACGTATTTTCTTACAATATTTTGAACCTGAAAGGTAGAAAAATTGTCACATATACGGTGTCCCAGCGTGACTACCACTTTTGTGTGTTAAATCAACACAACACACGGTGTTGATTTCGGTACTGGGAGAAAAAAAAAAGTTACAGTTGCAGATAGATTTGAATACGGGTTGTTCATTTAGAAGTCGAGCGTCTTACCGACTTCGCTACATCGTCAGACGGAAGAAGCACTACATTGAAACAATATAGAGGATTAAAAGAATGTTGCTGAACACAAAGTTACTCTCACGACTTATGCCATGGTTTAATCACTTTTACATTAGTCAATTAGGGATCACAATCCCCATTTATTGAGAATATGTTCCATTTCTATGAAAGCAAGCTCAGCTTTTGACATGTTACGATAAAGCAGTAATGCGGCTCAAGTGTTTGGCTGTCGCCATCTTGCTTGCTTTCATAGAAACAGAATATTCTCAATGAATGGGAATTCTGGTTCTCAATTGACAAATAGGAAGTGATTAAGCCATGGGATAAGTCGTGCAAGTAACTTAGTTTGTTTTGGGGGCTCAGCAACATATATTTGATCCCATACACAGTTTCAATAATGTAGTTGTTTAATTCAAATGTTGTTCACTGAATATCATTTGCATCTAGTGCCTTTTCTGTCTGACTATTTAGCCAAGTTGGTAAGACGCTTGCCTTCTCACTGAGCAACCCAAGTTCAAATCTCACTACGACCGTAACTTTTTTTTTTCACAGTTCCGAAATCAACACCGTGTGTTGTGTTGATTTAACACAGAAAAATGGTAGTCACGCTGGGACATCTCATTGTGTTGTATTAACACAGCTAATTTTTTTTGCAGTGTACGAGGCATTGTAATACTTTATTTTAAATTGATCTTTTACACACATCGCTATACTAAAAGTGACACCATACATAAGTAGGGTTGCCAGACGTCCCAGTTTTCCGGGACAATCCCGGTTTTCAATGAGATAATTAATTGTCGTGTCTGACTGTTTTTCCTCAGTCATACCAGACAAATACCGAGATGATACCGTCAACTTAGGTCTGGACCGACTACCTTTCAAAATCCTTTAACCTCTTCTATACCGACGAGAGCCTTAGGGTCATAAAAACTCAAATTAAAACCAATGTTTAAGATTGTGTTATTTATCATTATAAAATACCTACAAAATTAATTTATACTCGGAAATTACGTCCATGTATCATGCTAAAATGACGTCAAGACGACAATTAATTATGGGTCTTCATATTGTATCTGAACCTAGAATAATTTTGTAAGGAAATAGTTCAGTCATAGATCCATTAGCATGAGTTGCTTGTAAGTAGTTCTACAGTAGATAACAGTTATCATGAAGAACGGCAGTTCTTCGAGTGACGCTGGCAAAGGACACTGTTAGCGGCACTCAGATAGTATACAGTTAGTTTCGGATCTACCGAAGTATAAGTCCGATTTTGATGCTTGAACTTACATTTGAAAGGTCTTTCCAATACTAAGACAAAGGAAAAAAAATGGGTCGGTAGGATCTCCTTGGGACCCCTAGGGCGCGTTGAACAAAATATCAAAATTTCACATTTTTTAGGATAGCACTGACCCCAGACCATATAGGCGTCCGAAACTTACTGGATATTATTCTACGCTTCAATTCGTTTCAAACGGTGTATCATACGTTAAAATCGGTGGAGCGGTTCAAAAGTTACTACTTTTTTAACCGAATCACAAAATTTTCACAAATGATAGAAATGTATGTCCGTCATTCTGTGTGTCTTTTTGTTTTAGCCCCATATGGGTGGTACCGGGGGGTTTTAGGGGTATATTGAGGGCCGTAACTCCAAGCTTAGATTTTTGATAGGAGTTACGGTTTTCGAGATATGGAGCAAAATCGATCCTTCCGCCATAGTGACACGTGCCACTTTTAAAATACGAGCCCATACGGAGAACACTCTCCGCCGCTGCTCCACTCATCTGGGCATGACGTAAAGGAGAAAAAATGTAAAGACACATGACCGTACCTAACTTTACCTAACCTCTACGTTCCCATGGTCAGTAATTTAAGAAAATGTACGAATAATGCAAAAAA
>JAGDQP010003556.1:46244-92850 GCA_022664845.1 Lepisma saccharinum
TTAACCACCAGGCCACCGAAGCAACCTCGCAGATGTGGTTTCTCCGTTGTATTTACAGTGCACGTGTCTCCTACACGTTATAGCGCGTGTGCAGGAGAAAGGAGGAACGGCGTAGATGGCTCGTGTTACAGTCTTTTTTTTTTTTATAGGCAGCTTTACAAAATAAGTGATATCAGTACAAAACCCCGTTTGGGGTGAAAGGAAGAGTGACGCAAGAATTCTACTCACGAAAGAAGTGATATCTATTATGCGAGTGACTTTCTTTGTGTCACTATGGCAAAAGTATTGCCTTTGTAATAAAATTAAGAGACAGTATCCTTCCGCCATAGTGACACAAAGAAAGTCACTTGCAAAATAGATATCACTTCTTTTGTGAGTAGAATTCTTGCGTCACTCTTTCTACCCCAAACGGGGTTTTGTACTGATATTGATGACCAATATTTCAATCGACGTGAAATAAAAATAAAAGTACACAGGAAATAGATAAGATTAGATTACCATTTGCGATTAACAACACTACATAAATGCATAGAGGCTAGTCGGATGAAACGACAATATTTTGCATGAATATATAATAATTGTAATAGATAGAGAAGCAACACGAGAAAAGTGTTGATCCTGTTCTTAAAATATTCCGACGAAAGATAATGAAAACATAAACCTCGCCCAAGGACTTTTGCGATATATCTGAATATAGAACTAACGGAGCAATTTGTTTCTGATTATAATTATGATGAGCGATCTATCCGAACCCAGAATTTTTAATTACTTCTGTAGCAAAATCATTGATTTATCCGAATAAAATATAGAGTTATTTACGGAACGACCATGGCTCAGTGTTAGAGCGTTGACTTTGCATTCCGGAGGTCATGGGTTCAATCCCAGCGACCGACCATCTTGACTGAGGTGTTTTGTTCCAGGGTTTCATCGTAACACCAAGCAAATGCGGGATGGTACCTTCAACTTAGACCCTGACCCAATACCTTCCCACTCCCTTTACTCTCCTTTAACCTGACCTGAGCCTTAGATGCCTAAAGACCATAAATAAAATTAAAATATTGAATCTTCCAATGTTAAAAAGGAACTAAATCAAGAATAATATTTTTCAGCATGGAAGAAAACTATTAGCATTATTCCAATAATTGACCAGCTAAGCCAACCATGTCATTTCTGTTACTATGGCAACCGGACGGAAACATGGTAGAGATAGAGATATCGTCGTTTCCTAGGGAACAAACAGGGTATCACGTTTCACTTGAGTATTCTATCCCAGAAGCACAGTGTTGCTTTTACCACTGGCGCAATGTTCTAACACTAAGCGGTGTGGTTATGGAAATTTAATTGCATTCGCACGATATCCGGGAAATTTGGGCTCGATGACCTCCACTTCAGACATTTTTAGTGTATTTTCAACATAAATCAAATTGCTTCTCAGAAACAATATCTCTTTTTTTTTTTATACTGAAATTCGTAAAATCTTGTATCTGGCTCCTTGGAGCTAAAACCTCTATGTAGCTGATTTGAGGAGGTCTCGTACAAAACCACACAAGTCCAAAAGCTCACGCCACTTTATGTATGGACAAACTTCATTTGCATTTCTCTTTTTAATATACAAGATTTCAATAAAGTTAACTGACAGATTAGTGCCTCGGTTTAGCTCAGTTAGAATCACGCAGGTTAGAATCCTTCCAGAGAGCACTAAAAACGTAAAAAAATCTTCTTAGATGGACTTATGTTTGTTTTTCGCATGTTTCCTCCTCACTTAATGACAAGTCAATAAGAAATAAAGAAAAACAAACAACAGAAAATCTCACTGGAACATGATTGTTCCCGAGAGATAATTTTCTTCAACCAGAGCGGGAGATCCGATGGTGCAGGGGGGAATTTCCATCATTTTATCTTGTAAATTCCACCATGGCATTAATTTAGATATATACATATACATTTTTGGATTTTTAAATTTCAATCCTTCCTTCTATTTTACACTAGTTCTTGTTATGTCTATATATACATATTTTAAGGAAGACTGTATCTTTCATAAGTTATCTGGAGATAAAACACACAAGGAAATTTTCATCACTAAGCTTTATGTCGGAATCACAATTACGATACTGCATAGTTTGTTTTGGTTTCTTAGGCGAACTACCATAGAAACTGAAAATTCCCTGATAATTTACACAGTACTCACGAGGATAATTTCTTTTCAAAAAACTAATATTTCCAGTGCCTCGAACCTAATATTTGAACAACGTTGCAAGATTGAGGTCCTGGGTTTGATCGATACCTGTGATCAACCGTCGTGACTGATTTTTTTAAAAAAAAAGATCTTTCGTTGTCACGCCAGACCAATGGTTGGATGGTACCTTCAACTTGAGCACAGGATGACTCCTTCCCGCACCCTATCCGTCCTAGTTTATGAGCCAGACATGCTTAAAGGGCAGATATAAATTCAGTTCAATAATTATAACACTGAGTTATTTTGACACCTTCTTAACAACGAGAACAAAACTTGTTTTGAGTTTGGTACGTAAGCCGGAACGTATGCATCAGAATTGTAGTCTCCCTCTGTTATCTGTATGAAATAATATACGACTATAACCATATTCCCGAGCCCATTGCTATAATCATAAAGACTGAGCAAACTTCCTGAAATAATTTTCCCTCAAATAATTTCTGTGGACGTTTAAAAGAATATTAATGAAAACTATGCTATGAAGTGACAACTTGATTAAGAACTGAGTGGAAACCAAGTACATCGCAATACATGACTGTGTTAGTTCAACATTTTTCGGTGTCCCAGGGTGACAAGTACTTTTATGTGTTAAATCAACACTACAAAGATGTTGATTTCAGTGATTCAACAACGTTTATGTTGATTTAACACAAAAAGTGGTTGTCAGTCCCTGGAACACCGAAAACTGTTGAATTTACACAAACATGTTTTGCAGTGAATTTTGCAGGTAGAACAGATACTTTTCTTTAATCGGAATCGGTACACGGGACGATATAAATTCACTATAAAGTAAAGCCGATGTCATAGTAGAAACCTGGGATAAGATAGGTCTACAGGTGAACATAGAGAAAACAAAATACATGATAACAAGTCGAAATCTAATTAAAAATTAGATCATAAAGAAAGGAAACAAATTTAAATGCTAGAAGCATATGTAACAAGCACAAACAAGGTCACGGAAGAAATACAAAGTCGCTTAGTATCGGGGAAATTCGTGTTTCTATTCAGTCCAGAAACTTCTAATCTTGCGATTAATATCAAGGAAGTTGAATTTGAAAATATATAGAACGATTATTCTACCGGTAATACTTTACGATAGCGAAAGTTGGAGTACGACTCAGGTAGTTGAATAAATTACGTGTGTTTGAAAATAAGGTTTTGAGAAAGTTATACGGGACGAGATGACCGGAGAATGGAGGAGACTGCATAAATGAAGAACTCCACGGACTCTATGACTCATCTGATGCTGTAAGAATAATGAAATCGCAACGACTAACAAGCAAACAGACAGAAAAGTAGCAATGGGGCAGAAAATTCTTTTCTTCAGTCCTGATTAGAATGTCAAAATATGTGCACATGCGCAAATGTTGGCAACTCGAACGCAATTTATTTGGGAAATATCGATGATATAAAAGTCAGATTCTTATTTGTCTGTGGAGAGGAGAAAAAAAAGTGTGGAAATATTCATATTTTAAATTCTGAAAGAAATGGAAAGAAAACACACAGTAATGGGTAATGGTCGGAAGGCGATAACTGCTAGAGGGTACGTTCTTGATGACCGCCATCTTGAATTTTGATTGCTTTTCTTCAATGGGAAAAGGGTCGTGTAATATGTCATTTTGGGCTAGAATTTGACGAGAAATACGCTTCTGAAGTCAGTTTTGCTATAAATGAATTCCCATGAGGGTTGATGGAATGTGACATTCCTACTGTATGGAGTTATGGATTGAATATCGTGGAAAGGGTCCTTTCTGTTTGCAAAAGCTAAAGAAATAAAAACGAATTGCATACAAACTGGTAATGGTTATAGGGCGCTATCAATTAGGGATTACATTATTACCCCATACTAAATGTCACATACCGTTATTTCTCATAATAATATATCTATGATAAAACCGACTACAAAAATTTATTTCCTGTAAAATTCTAGTCCAGAATAAAATATTAGAAGATACCTTTCACATTCAATAAATTTAACCGTGATTGAATACGGCAGGACCTCAAGATGGCGGCTATGATGATAATCATCCACATCGATAGGGCCTTATACCCAGGAACTATTTGTATTTATTTTGATTTCATTTCATTCGTTATTAAAAAAAAAAAATGTGTGTTTTCAGACTGTTGCATAATTCCTTTCTACTAATGCACATTCCTTCATATCTCACAATAATACATTTACGGCAAATCTGACTTCTGGGACTGGCCACTCCACCTCACTTAGTACCGTAGGTCGTGGTGGAGGGCTACCTCCACATCCCCATGCGCCGTTCACGGTATGTGTGTACCGCGCGGGGAATAGTTTTTAAACAAAACTGACTTCAGAAATGTATTTTCCGTAAAATCCTAGTCCAAATCGGCCCCTTCCTATTTTAGGAAAAGCAATTGAGATTCGAGATGAGGGTCCCATGAAGAACATACCCTCCAACAGTAGCGCCTTCCTCTACCCAGTACCCATTACTATGTATCTCCTTTCAATTTCTTTCAGCAATTTAAAAGTAGAAGGGTATTTCCAATCTTTTTTATCACTCTTCACAGACCAGTATCTGACTTCTATATCATCGAAATCTCCCAAATAAATTATGCTCGAATATGAATTTTATTTATGGCCTAGGGGAGGAGAAAGAATTCGGGAAGATATCGGCCAGGACCTATGTTGAAGGTGCCATCCCGGCATTTGCCTGCTGTGACTGAGGGAAAAGCCTCAGTCAGGATGGTCGGCAGCTGAGATCGAACCCACGCCCTCCCGAATGATACGGCAACGCTCTACCACTGAACTATGGTGGCTCGGTAAGTTATGCTCGATTTGCCAACATTTACATGCGCACATAAATGACGGCAGGTGCAACATCTTGCTTATTTGTAAAGGTGCAATTACAGTATCGAGCTTGCTCAACAGTTTGCTCGACGAGCTTACTGTCAAGGAAGCTCGAGTATACTTTGCCCTATTACACTATCGAGCTTGCTCTACGTGTCTGTCCTTGAACCAGCTTGACGGTTTTCTGCTATTACACTGTCGAGATGCTGATCAGCTTCCTCGACGAGCAAGCTCGTCAGTGTAAGTTGATGTGGCGAACATGTTGATCAGCAAGCTCGACAGTGTAATTGCACCTTAAGACTTATTCAAACCCGAGCGTCATTCGAATCCCGAATACCTTTAAGACATACTGTAGATCAAAACTTTTGAAAAAAAAAAAATGCTTAAAATCATCTTGTAAATTCAGTTTTAAAAAATTTGAATAGATAATAAATGTACTTATTAACCAATGAAATATTAATAAAAACAAACAAATCCAGTTTAGGGTAAGCACAATCGAACAAATCGAATCTTATTTATGCTAATGTAATTTAACACAATCTAAACCAACACTGACCAACCTCAGCTAACCCAACGTAAAGAATCCGAAAAAAAAAAAAAGAAGCAGAAATATTATGAAATTGAACGAAAACATTCGCCTACAAATCATGCTTACCCTAATCTGTAATAGAGCCAATCCGTTTTACTACTAATAATATTTTAACTAACTAACTCTATGACTTATGGAACTCGCAAATTCATCGCCGCAGCCCGCAGTAACAAACGTTTGCCATTGGATTCTATACTGGGCAACATCAAGCCAGTTTTCATCACGGAGATCTCTTCTAATATTGTCCTCACAACGACGCATCGGTCTTCCCAACGGTCTCTTTCCATCCGACTTTCCAACCAGGATAGAATATAATCATTTTTTCCCCTTCCCAGCTACATGGCCTGCCCACCTTAGTCGTCGCGAATTCATTATATTTACATCTGGATAATAATAATAATAATAATAATAATAATAATAATAATAATAATAATAAAGTTTAACGTACCTTTACTCGTAGTATTTCCAAGAGGTCGCCCAGTTGTTGAAGCAATAATAACCCAGCAGATCATACACGTGAACATCCTGGATGATTGAACTAACCTGATACACTCAAATAAGCGCACTGTTCACGAAATATTTAGTTCAATAGATTTCTGCCCATCTCAAAGAACAAAGAATATTATCCATTTCTTGGAATTAGTGTACGTACAGGGAGGAGCTTGTGAGCTTCAGTTTTATTGTTTATACATGACGAGTTTCTACCTAGCCTGTGGCGTAAATGGGAAGAACTAATGATTCATCTGATTGTTCGTTCAGTTCATTTTAGATACCTGCTACACCCCCTGCAGGTTCTGACAAGGACGTATTTAAAATTTGTGGATCTTTTTCCTCTCTGCAACGCTCTACTCTAGATGTCATGCTTCAATGAGCTACATTTGTCGTAAACATTACCGATGAGTAGAAAGGAAGGGTCTAGAAGCCAAGGGTACAAGAAGCATTAAAAAAATAAAAAATGGAGGTAATCTTTTCGTATATAACTTGAAACATATGTAACACAAAATTATCATATTTTCTTCAAAGACGCCTTGCACCTTAATGTGTCCATGTGCAAAATATAGTAATTTTATGTCACATATATTTCGGGTTATTTATAAAATAATACCTCCACTTTTTTTTTATTCAAAAGTGTCACTTATACCCCTTCGCTTCTGGAGTCGACAAAGGGTTGTTTTCCTAAAAAATGCCTACAACAAAATGTTTATGTTGTAACCATTCTGACAGGTTTTTCCAGGGTTTTCCGTGTCACACAAGGCAAATGCCGGGATGGTACCTTCAACATAGGCCCTGGCCGACATCTCCCGAATCCTTTCCTCTCCGCTATCCCGGCCTGAGCCTTAGATACCTAAAGGCAATAAATAAAATTCAATTCAGTTATGTAGTACACTCAAATTCAAAGAAAATGACCGATGGCTACTGTGTATTAGTAAATTTCCCAACTTTCAGTGCAACTTGCAATACGATGAATGCATCAATAGGGAAATTTTCCCGTAGGTGTGATAGTTTTGCAACAGTTATGGAAGCCTATCGTAATTGTTGCAGGCTTTATACCTTATTTTGTTAGTGATAAAATAGGCTTCTGAACTACAGCACTCGCAAGGAGCTATGACGTATGAAGAGGGAGAAAATATCGAATTTCCGGGAAGAAAATCCCTTGTTGACTATAATCGAATATTGCGGCTTCACGGAAAAATATTACATTCGACTTAAGTGGGTGAACAGTCGTTGCTTCCAAATCTGAAGTCACTTTCTCTTTATCTGCCTCCGTTAAGGGCGCTAGTCTGCGTTACAGACAGACAAGGCAAAATTAAATATCTCGCAAAAGTTTTTGTAAGAACCGCTAACAAAAAACGAAACCAATTTGTCAGGTTGTAGAAAATAAATCGTTTTCGTCCTCAATCAAGTGCTCATAAGGACTTATTTCCTTAATTTTCCGTTCAATGAATATTAGGATAGGATTTGAGGGTTATTTTGTCTACAGGAGGCATTGTCGTACTGGCCAGTAATTCACATAGCAGACGATATCACCAGGTATGTCCAATTAATATCCAATTCCTAACAAATACTTTGGGGAATATTAAAAAGATATTCTAGGTAGAAATATCGCTAGCATATTCTGAAATTGTCCTCAAAGGTCCTCAATATATTAATGGAATATACCTGCAATATTTCAAGGTTTCAAGGAATAGGTATGCTCAGAATATGCGCTCAGCGCAGATATTCAGATATTCGTACACTCATTTAATATTCTCCACGGATATACGAACATATCCTATGCATATTCCAATAACCACACAGGAATATTCGTGGCACATTCCTGGAGTATATCCGTGCTGTATTGGATTGCGTAGAACATGGGGGTAGTGGTTTTCCAGCAAAGTAACCATGAATTAGGTGATTTCATCTTCAACTTCCAACTCTGTATACGTCATTTGACCAAGGCTGAGAAAAGAAAAGTCGTCTAATTTGTTTAGTTTAAAAAGAACAAGCTCTTGCTTCAGAAAAATAAGCTAAGAATCTTACTTCCGGTGCTCGCTGTCTCCGCTTCGATTCTCAGTAGAAGTTATTTCGCTGACAACCCAAGAGCTAATTGTTGAAAGCAGTTTATCTGGTAGGCTAAGATCAGATTTCGACCGTTGTGTCAAAAGTTTCTAGTTTAAGTTTACAAATAGTAAGTAACTAACTGTATGACTTACGGAACTCGCAAGTTCATCACCGCAGTAAAACTAAAACGTTCGCCATGATACTCTACCCTGGACAAAATCAAGCCAATTTTTACCTTGAGCGTCTACCTTTCAAAGATTCCTTCTAATATTGTCATCCTAACGACGTTTCGGTCTTCCCAACAGCCCCTCTACCTCCGGATCCCTTCGTTTTCCCCCATTCGAGCTACATTACTTGCCCTATGCACATCTTAGCCGTCGTGTTTTCATTATTCTTTGTAATAACTTGTAGAAATTATTATATACCTAAATAAAATATAGGGTATAACAAAACTCAAAGCACGAACTTTACAGGTGCATTTCTAATACCAAAACACGGAAAAAGTTGTTTATCATTAACTGAATTCCGCTTCAAATGGTAAAGAAAATATATATTCCTATAAAGCACGGGCGCATTCTAGAAATATGCTACGAATATCCCGCATCTATATATTGGAATATCCTAAAGATATTCTTAGTATATGCGTTCTACGAATATCTGAATGTTCGGATGAGTGCATATCCTAAGGATATTCCTGAGGATATCCCACGTATATTCTGCGAATATGTAGAGAGCAATTATTTTGGGGGATATTCTCAGAATATTTTATGAATATTCCTGAAACTCCAATCGAGAAGACCATTTTAATATTCTAAAGAGTATACCCCAAGGGGAATATCCTTATTTGATCCTAAATATTCTTGGACATTGTGCGCAAATTGTAGATCTAAATGGGATATCTCTCGGATATCCTGTGGTCTATGGGATGTTCCGATAACTCATAAATAATGCTTTAGAGTAAAATTTAAGTTTTAACGGTGTAGATCACCCCCGCCATCTTCGAACACACTTTCCATTTATTTACATGGGAACTGTTTTACTCATCTTATATCTTTCAGGAGCATACTTTTCACTTCTGTTTTCGCCCAGTTTATCGTCATGTTCTCTTTTACTCATGCTATTTTATAGAAATGCAATATTTTACACATGAACAGTATAATTTCCCGTTAACATATTTTGATTTATATGGTAAACTATTAATAATATATTATACTTACATATTTGAAGAAACTTCACAAACCAAAACTATACAAGAGTCAAAATAACCACCAAGACAAATTTTGTGAAAGCAGAACTTAAATATCCTATGCTTTCGAGAGGCGTAACATGAGTAAAACAATTTCCGTGTAAATCAATGGAAAGGTCATACCAAGATGGCGGGGATGATCTACATCGTTAACTTGTTTCGATATGTTACATATTAGAAATTAAAATATGATCCAATTGGATTAACAGTTTTGCCAACTTAATATAAATGTCAATTTCTTTTGTTGAATGGCACTACGTCGGTTTGGTGTATTGAATATTTGGGAACCCTAGTGGATAATAAATATCATACGGGAAGCAGAGAGTGCAGTGTTGCCAACGGTGAAAAATATACACCGTAAATTGTTTAAAAATGTCGTGTTTTTTTTTTAACATTTAATTTTGTATCACATTTTACTTTCAAAACATATCAATTTTGCTTTGATGGGTTTGAGAAATATTCATTTAATTTCATTTTTAAGGATCGAGAAATATTAATTTCATTTTTGTAAGAAGTGGCGATTTTCAGCTCTAAGTTGGAAACCCTGTGTCTTGAAAGCGAAGAGGAATCACACAAAAGGATAAAGAAAACTTTTTCATTGTTCTGTTATCAGGAATTTACGTACGAAATTTGTCTATTGAACTTTGAAGTAAACCTGATTAAAACGGCGAAGAGAGAGAGAGAGAGAGAGAGAGAGAGAGAGAGAGAGAAAAGGAAAACTCTGCGCGGGAAACTGAGTGGCTTCCTTTTGATAAATTGCTAATTTCCAAAGAATATTCGAGAATGTTCTAGAACGTGTTTCTAGTAGCGTTTTATTGTTTACTTCCCATAATCACCATGGTTACCATCATACGATAGATATCAACAACACAATATAATCTAACTTACTTTTCTTTGTCATGATTAGGCCTTTATCTTCTTAAGAGCACCTGAGAGTGTTATGAATGATGCAATTGGCAATTTTGTCTGTCTTGTGTTTAATGCTTCAGACTACAATTTAATTATTTTCATTCTGGGATTATCCTCCTTACCTGTAAAATCTAAAAGGTGTCTATAAGGCCAATATTTGAGGCCACCATATTCTGAATATAAAAAAAATGACCTGCCAATTTCAGAAGTAACCAAATTAAAAACGGCCGGATATATTGAGGTTATTGAACTCACATCTGAAATCCGTTTGTCGCTACTCTATTTAGTTGAGGCGGTAGTTTACGTTACAGAGAACAAGGCAACATTAAATTTTAAGGGGACAAGAAAAAAGTTCCTAGTAAATTTCTTATTATTCGATATTAAAATGTGGCCAAATTACTGGCCATATTTCAAATTGTGTTTTGTCTGATTTTATCTAATTAGAACAAAATTTATAGAAATCCTGACTTTTTTTAAAATGAAATTTATCAATTTGCTGAAATCTGCATATGAATGTTATCCCGAACCAATTGGTGAGCGTGGTGAGGCATATCCTTTATTCACTTGACGATATGATTAACAACGCGAAACTAACTCTGAAAGACATCAGTAGTTTAGAGCAGCGTTGCGCAAACTATTTTCAAGCGCGGACCAGTTTTATTACTTGGTATAGGTTCAAGGGACCACCCTTCGCCTGCCCACGGACAGGTCAGCGGACCACAGTTTGCGAAATGCTGGTTTAGAGTGTTTAAGACGTTTCAACGACTAGTCAGACTGCCATTGTCAGAAAAATCGATGTGATTAAAGCATTAACATTCATGCACGCATGCTAGGCACGTAACATACATCCACAAACAAGATAGTCCCCCTCAGAAAAGTCATAAACACCCGTTTTTATTAGTAGTTACAAGTCCGTAAAGGTAAATTGTAAAACTTGTAAACTTTATTTTATATGGGCCAGTCTAGTAACTTTGGTCTTTTGCTGTTAAAATCCACATCCATGCCCCTGCCGAGACTCGAACCTAGGACCTTCGAGCCTATGGCGTACCGCCGCAGACCGCTCGGCCACCCGGCCAGCGTAAATTTCTTACTCGACATCAAAGGGTGGTTTTCGATTTAGAAGGGAGTGACGTGGTTACTGCAACGATTCTCTATCTAAGCTTTATCTGACCTTCGAGAACCAAGCCCGCTACTTTTTAATTCAAGGAATACCCTCTAAATGGTTCAGTTTCTGAACCAACATTGAAATTCCCCACCTGTATGAGAGATCGAACTCGAGACTTTTGGCAATGAAAAGTAAAAAAAAAGTCACTACTAATATTTAAGAACCCTCCTCGCTCGAACCCCCACATTTTAACGTTTTTCAAAATATTTAAAAAGTTAAGAGCACTATCAAAAATGTAAGTTTATAGCGCACTAGAACTTACAAATTACTATGAAATACAATGGACAGCGATCTTGAGATCTTGTCCATTGATGAATACGTTTTCAAAGATTATGACGTCATTATTGAATTGAAGTCTTAGCACTCATCAATCGACAAGATCTCAAGATCGCTGTCCATTGTATTTCATAGTAATTTGTAAGTTCTAGTGTGCTATGAACTTACATTTTTGATAGTGCTCTTAGTTTTTGAAATATTTTGAAAAATGCGGTAGTTGGAGCGAGGAGACCTCGTAAAGGAGGAGAAATACTGTAAACACTCGTTAGGTTTCCTTGATAATTATCTTCTTGAGTAAACAAATTTTAAATTAAAAAGTTCTCATCATCTTTAATTTATTGTGCACATTTTGTTGTCGCCATGACCAGCCGTAGAGAACGCACCGAATGTTCTGGAAAATTATTATGGTAGCTTTCTTTGTGCATCTACACAAGTAACCTATTAACCGAGATACACCATTAGTGCGCCAGTCGAAATATCTTTAGAAAATCTAAACAAGTAACGGGAGAAGTCTTCATCTGACCCCTTTTAACATCTAGAATGTCTTTGTATGAAAACCATGTATTTCTGTCAGAAGAAAGAGAGAAAAATCCCGTTGGAAACAGCCAAAAATGCAAAAAAGGAGATAGTCATCTGAAAGTACGACGCACCTAAATTTACACATATTGAAATAGCAACAACACAGAAACAGCGGGTTCAGTCGACGACCAAGATGAGTGTTGTAAGGACTTGTTTACTTTTGGTGAGTGTTGTAGTGCTCTGCCACCAAACTGTGGCAAGACCTGACGGAAATCCTATTAGTACTACTACTATTACTGTTAAGCCAGTACCAACAACGGAAGTACCACATCCACCTCATGCCCATATACGTAAGTATTAAATAGATACTTAAGTTTTGATCTTCTCATTGCATATTTCTTTATCTATTCGGAAATAATCTAGTTTATGGAAAGCAGGCAAACTAACTAACCTAACCTTATTTTATATTATTAACCTTATAAAGGTAAATCTAAAGCAACGATCTCCAACGAAAGATGGCAGCACTACCTTCGTATATGTCTAATGTATTCTTATCGTTGTACGAAATTTCAATACTGCTCCAACAAATTCAAGCCTAGAGATTTCTAACTTGCAGGGAAGAAAGTTCATAATTAATTCAAGAGTTCAATCAATGCTGATTTTTTATTTTCGTTTTTACTTCATTGTTGAAATCGCTTGATTGTTGTTGTGAATATCAACACCTATAACAATGAAGCTCTTTCAACAATGAACAAAAAAGAAAATTAAAAATCGGCCTTGATCCAATTCTTGAATTGGTTATGAACTTTCTTCCCTTCAAGTTAGAACTCTCTAGGCTTGAATTTGTTGGAGCAGCATTGAAATTTCGTGCAACGATAAAAATACATTAGACGTATACGGAGATAGTGCTGCCATCTTTTCTTGGAGATCGTTGCTTTACATTAAACTTAATAGCCGCAGCTATAGCCTGTCAAATTATATCCCTGGTCGAACATTGATGTAGATGATACTCTTTATACTGTCAGGTTCAGATTTCCACTAGGGAAAATACCTGACAACAACTGGATTAGTCAGTCAACGATGCCATCATGTTCCCTGACCCTATTGTTGGGGTCTAGGATGCTTCGGTGCAGAAGTTTTAGCACACGGAAATTTTGGTGTACACTGCTTTATATGTATAAAGATGTTTCGGATTCTTAATTAATGTTTTTCCCATAATATTGATAAATTAGTAAAAGAGCACAGTTAAAAATAAGAAATGTTTCGTTGCTATATTATTACAACGTCATTCAAGGTTTCCAATACCAACACCCAACTCAGTTATAAATATTCAATTTTCAACGAATAGATAAGATATCCGCTCAAATTAAGAATATTGATTAACCTTGATAAGAGAAGGAGAGCAAAAAGTACCAGTACTTGTTATAGCAATGATGTCATATAAATGAATTTTGGATGACATGTTTAGTGTTTTATCCAATTAAGCAGTGTTCGATTTGTAGGAGGTGGTTGAAGACGAAGATTTTCCCTGGTGCGTGAGGATTTTATTAACGGTTATTGATTCTGAATATTATCCAAACCAGGAATCTTTCCAGTTCCCAGAGTTTTAGTATTCCCCCTCCCCCCTTCGTAGTTTATAACAAACCAAACACTGCAATTAAGTATACATGATATTCCATTCCACGCACCGAGAGAGAAAGACAGAAACAGAGTGCAAATATTGCATTATCTTTCAGTTATCGATAAGTATGTGAATTATATCAGAAAATGTATATTTCAAAATTTACTAGAGTAGGGGTGGGAGACTGAACGCAAGTAATATTTGTCCTCGTCGCTGACAGAAGTATTCAAAGCATTTGGTCTTCAGTTGAACTGAAACATCAGTTGAACTTTCTACATTGTTTCAGTTCAACTGCAGACCAAAGGCTTTGTTTACTTCTGTCAGCGACGAGGACAAATATTACTTGCGTTCAGAGTCACCCTCCGTTCAGAGTCTCCCATCCCTACTCTATTCCTTTTGCTTCCCCGTGTATTAGTCCTCTGTTCATAGGCCCGACGTGAAGAAAACGTTGGAAAGATGCTCACCAACCACAAACAGAGCTGAAATCGGGTTAATTTTGGTGACTCAGACATAACCTGCTAATCCAGATGATCCGGTCTTTAGCCCCAATTGAGCAGAGTGACTTTGTGATTCGGCAAAATACTGACTAAAGCCTCAGATTGTAGTCGGCGGTTATGTGCACACATCTGAGAATAATTTTGTTCTTTCCGGGGATATGAGACCATTTCCATTTGTAATTACTATTGTTAGGAGCTATTTCGGCCCCGAATTGTTCGTGCTCTGGGGGGTAAAATCCTTCTTTCGGTCATCCCCTGAAAGAAATACTGTTAAAACAACAGTGTATGATAAGCAAAGAATAAAAACGGCTCTGCCTTCCCGATGACCGGGTGACCCGATGACCCGGCCAAAAACTTGATCGGTGACCCGTTTCAGCTCTGACCATAAATTTAAATAAGAGAATTAGTTGAAGTAAGAATCAAAATGTTATTTTTTGAAACTAAGGAAGGAAAACTAGTTTGTAGAAATGACTTTAAAATATAGTTGAAACTTTGAATAGGCTCACAACGAAGGGCTCCCAGGTTGCAGCATCTATGCCACTTTGACAAATTTGACTTTGACTTTGTAAAGATTTTGCACTGATACATTTAGCACAAAGCAAAAACAATACAAAAATTCAAAATGTAAAAACTAATTTTTTAAAGCAAATTATTAATTTAATTTAGTCATTTAATAATTCAATTAAAATTGCTACATTGTAAGGACCATTAATACATCTACCATTAATAACGCCATCGTAAAGTTCGACCGATTCAAAAAAAAAAAAAAAAGCTGGCCAAAAGCAAAACACTCAAGTAAATGATCTCAAAATCTGTACTCATTTCTTTTTGGGGGTCGCTGATTACGAATGTGAAGTCAGAGTTGCAAAATTTCATCCACTAATCGTGAAACAGCCTGTATATCATGTTACAATCAAAATGCTTATTATTTTCATGTTTTTGGGGGTCGCTGATTAGGAATCTGAAGTCAGAGATGCAAAATTTAACCCTCCTTAACAACATTTTAACATTTTAGCGTATAATTAAATTATATTTTTTTTAAATGAAATATTACGTGTTTTTTTTTTTTAAAATAAATGATTTCTCATTGGATGCAAATTGAGTAATAACTAATAAATACATTTGCAAATGCATTGTTATATAATAACGGAATTATGATAAAATTAATTTTTGAAAATTTAGATTTATTAATTATAACCATAAATCAATTTATTGCATTAAAAGTGTAATTTAAAAAAAATCGATTTCATCGTCAGGTGATAAATTTGTACACGCGCACACAAACATACACACTTATCCCATATCTTCCAATTTCTCTTCTTTTGAGGTTAGATTTGTGAACACAACATTGCACGATGCTTCTATCTTTCGCTTTTCATTTAGTCGTTCATTCCAATAATATAACTTTCACTCGCTTTGCTTCACTGGGGGCGCTTCGCCCCCACTCATCGCGGGACTGCGCCTTTCATGGTGCCGATATGCCAACAATCCCTCCCGGGAGCTGCGTCCCCATAGGGGAGGTTTGCCCAATGTATTGTAACTTACTCTTGATCATACTCATTCATACCAAATTTCGTTTCTCTAGCTTCAGTGATTTGAAAAATTTTTTTTTTTGGGGGGGGGGCGGCCATTTTGGAGCAGAGATAGCGATTTTGTTAATGTTTTCTAATATTGTCGTGACCTATTCGTGATGGTGCACCTTCATATATAATTTCATTTCTCTACGTCGAATGGTGTGAATAATGGGTTTTCGGCGGCCATTTTGGATCCAAGATGGCGACTTTTTCACCAGAGCATTGGAATTTATTTTGGGGCCTTTAAGCATCTCAGGCTCAGTCCGGGATAGGGTGGGACAGAGGATGTTGGAAGGTAGCCAGCCACCAATCAAGCTGTCAGTAATCATGTATATATTTAAATAGATTTAACATATTTAGAGCGATAACTTTACAATAATTTATTTCACAATATATATGTATAAAATCCCTAGCGTATAGTGTCTGTTTGTCTTTCCAATGGTTTATAATGCACTTCCCCTCGTCCTAGAACGCTGAAATTCGGTATGAAGATCCATGAGCAAGCTGGAATTTCGAGAAAAAAAAATGTATGGTATGTAGATCGAAACTAATGATTATTGCCTCATAACAATCAAGCTAACCGAATCCAGAGCTAAATATTCAAACGCCATGCTTCATATAATCACGTACTCATTTGATACCTAATTATGAGGAGTAATTCGACATTTTAACCAGAGTGAAGTCGATAATAATCTTCACCCTTCGTCATAGATCAAAAAAAACAACTTTTTAGTAAATACTTTACTGCTTTTTTCCTGTCCAAAAGTGATTTAATGAATAAGTAAAATTGCAATCTCCACGCTCACACACAGTTGTAAATCTCTTATTCAAGCCATTATTAAACAGCCCAATCTAGAGTGGAACTGTTGTACCTTCAAGACATGGATTTTACGTGGTAAAATTTATTAAGCTTCATCCTGTTTGAAAAAAAAATAAGAACACTTTTTAGACATACTTTTCTTAAACAATTCGTACTAAAAAGTAAAAAAATAATTTTGTTTATGCATGATTAAAAAGAAAAAACATAGGGTGCTCTCTCATATATAGTCACTTTATAAATTCTTCAATTCGATCGCCACATGCTTTTCTTTTTAATCATGCAGAAACAAAATTATTTTTTACTTTTTTAGTACGAATTGTTTAAGAAAAGCATGTCTTTAAAAAGTTCTTTTTATTAATATTTTTTTTCGCGTTACTTCAGTGTTCGAATACATTTTCTCAAGCTAATGATTTGTGACCCAATCCTAAAGTGTTCTGCAACCCGCCGAACTCTTCATCATTGCAGGGTAGTATTTATGGTCTGTATTAACAATTAAAAATAAAATATACTTTTAAATTATGTAAATATATGAAAGTAACAATGGAATAATGTATTGTCACTCGACTTACGTCGCTGTGCATTCACCATTGTATGACATCGGGAAATGAGTTAAATTAACATTGCAAGATTTGAGGACACCGCGAACCATTGTGAACTAAAGAAAATAATATAATGAACTATATATTCGAGATACGTCACACCTGTGTCCCAAATATATCTCCCAGAAAATGGATTTTAAACAATTGAATTAAGATTTTGTGTATTTGAAAAGATAGCAGCGACGTTTTCAGATTTACATCTTTTCTTCAGTGCTGTAATATTATCCAGAAATCCTTTTTATCCAGAAATCGATTAGTACTTATATTGGTCGCCCATCAGTTATCAGTTATTATGCTTACCATAAATGGTATAAAAGATTAAGATTTATCTTCAAAGAAATGCTAACCTTAGAGTATGGAATAGAATAGAAAGGACTTTCATGACATCACATGAAGCCATATTGTGTCCACCTATACCTAGTTCTGTGCATCATCCAGCAACCTTTTCGAAATGCTTGTTTCTGTCATGCGACTACAAGAGGCATCACAACACATCTGAGCCATTTTTAAGCATTTTACGATTCTCAATTCGCTGCGAAATAGTTATTTTTTTTTGAACACCATAAGAAAGAATGAGAAGGCAATACTCGGTATAGAGGGCCTCTAAATATTGGCCCAATCAGTGTGCTAGAAATGCCTCGTCTCTTCCGTCTCTTGATTTCACTCCCCTCACCCAAAAAGCAGTCTCATGCCGCTTCTATTCTATTCTGTCTCTACGTGCTGTATACATTTAAGGGGGTAAACCATAACTCATCATCATCATTATTATCCACTCATCTTAGGTATATATTAAATCTATATATATAAAGAATGTTTGAAAAATACACAATATGTAAGGAACGATTTCTCCATAACACATGCATGACGATTGGTAATGCCACGATTTAAAAAAAAAAAAAAACACTAGAGAAATTCAGAGTTATCTAAGCATCGTTAGAATTGACGTAATATTTAGACAAACAGTGAAGAAAGATGTATCGACTTGATGATGGATGTTTTGCCCGAAGACAGACAGATCCATGACAAGAAGGTCTCTGGGCAAGGTAAACTGATGATGGTTTGGCATTGCCTTTTATCGGATGACGTTGACGTCGTAAAGACAGACTCTACTCGTAGGCTCCGAACTACTTATGTCCCCACCGTGTATCGAACTCAGGAGTCCTTGATTACTAGGCAGCGAGCGTTACCAATCATTAGAGACAGTAGAATTTCGCGACTCGCGGAAATTGTAAACACACAAGAAATCATATGGAGTAAATAGATGGATGTTAATATTTCGTGAAAATGTTATTTTAACTCACGAAATACTCTCAAAATTTGGACATTTTGCTTCCATCCACGAATTCAGAGCACTACTCACGAAATTATATCAGTTTTATTGATTCATTCACGAAAATACTGCTGAGGCAATCGAAAATAAAAAAAAACGTAATTCGTCTTCAGAAACCTATCATCGGATTGCGAAAAACAGAGATTGTTAGAATGTAAATACACTTTATCCTCCACTGATAATACATCCACGTAGCAATTTTGCGAAGATCGTTTGCCATGGAAAATACGAACTACATTATCACAAGCCCATTCATTGTATACGTTTGACGCCGTTCGCGGTGAAACTCTTTGTGAAAACAAGTCAAACACGTGAGACATCACGCCACTGTAAATCTCGCTATCGGAAAGTGCAAAGTTTCAAATGCAGCCTCTGAGAGATTATTTCAAAGGTTTCCTGTGTACTGTTCAACAATGGAACAAATTTGACCATGACAAATTTGGAACTGTGTTCACCTATGAAAACTGAGCTGAAAGATTAAAAAGAAATTCCTTCATTTTATGTACATGTGTTTATAAAACAATTGTTACATGTTTTTGTAGTGTAAGAAGTATGTGAAAAAAAATGCATTTTTTTTTAGGTTCTTAGCCGCATGCATTAGTGCAAGATTTATGTCTAAAGTCTTAAACTGTTATTCAACACAAATCTTTATTTTTAGCTGTTCAAGAAATATAACCTTATACTCAAGAAATTTTACCTTGTACTCACGAATTTTTAAAATTTTGTTCACGAAATTCTACTCTCTCCACCAATCACGTACAAGGGCTTAGTAACTGATAATCGAATGGCTAAGCAATGTTCATGACTGAGGAGTCAGGATATTCATATGCTCGTCTGCCCAGCGATTCTACCAGAATTTCCATTTATGGGTGCTGTAAAATCAAAATTAGGAAAAGGGTAGCAGCCTTTTAATAGAGTTTTGCAGAGTTTCTTTTGATTTTTAATCGTAAACATTTTAAAGTTGAGTGTATTCGAGTATTTGATAGTGATATCCTTCATTGAAGGAGGTCTGACAGAATTCCCGTATTTGTCGTGCATCATCAATTCCATGAATTAAACAATTTAAATCTCTACACTACAAAATAAATAAATAAATAAATATTGGTGTTTATTGCCACCCCAAAAGGTGTAATAGGACACCTCTACCTCTACACCAATTCCAGTGCTGGGTAACACCAATTCTAGTGTTGGTTAACACCATCCAGGGTGTCCAACACCGTTTCTGTTGTTAACAAACACCTCTACCGGTGTTCAGAAACACCGTTAGGAGTGTTAAAGTGCACCGCTAGAAGTGTTAGGGAACACCTTCAATGATGTTTATTAACACTCCTAACGGTGTTTCTGAATAACGGTAGAGGTGTTTGTCAACACTAGAAACGGTGTTGGACACCCTGGATGGTGTTAACCAACACTAGAATTGGTGTTACCCAGCACTGGAATTGGTGTAGAGGTAGAGGTGTCCTATTACACCTTTTGCGGTGGCAATAAACACTATTTTTTTTTTTGAGTGTAGATACAATTTCTATAGTCATTTGCCTAAACCATTGTTTGTCGAAATGTCATTTGGGACCATGTCTTGCTAATATTGTGGATCTCAAGCTCCAAAACTATGTATTTTTATAACAAACGCTGTGAAAATTAATTCTTATCTTTCTGCTATTAATTAATTCACAAAATGTTACCGTGTAGCTTTGAAAGCAGCCTGTAGTGTATAATTCAGAACAGTGTATTATGAATCCCACAGAAACTCTCTTTTTAAGTTGTGAAACTTCTAAATTTGAAACAAAGTCCGCTCATACTTTGAATTTTATTTATGGCCTTTAGACATCTAAGGCTCAGGCCAGGTAAGGGAGGGGAAAGGATTCGAGAAGGTGTTGACCAGGGCCTATATTGATGGTGCCATCCCAGGATTTGCCTGGTACGACTGAGGAAAAACCTTTGAAAAACCTCAGTCAGGATGGACTGCCGCTGGGATTGAACCTACGACCTCCCGAATGCTAAGCCAATCTACCACTGAGTTACGAAAAAGTTCACTTCAGATTTAATAATAGGTAGAGATGCATTTTTTAACTGGTCTTCTCTCGACTCATACTTCGTCTGTCTGTCTATAAAGCACGCGACCGCCTCAATCAATTAGAGAAAAACTAATTTCAAATTTAAGTTCAGAGTCCCCGTCTGACTGCCCATCTCCAGAAATTAAATCTCGAGAACTAGAAGGTGTTGAGAGGTGCTTGGGATATCATATGAACGGGTATTGACTCAGGTCTGCCAGAATAGTCTTGATTAGTGCAATGAGTCAGAGTTGCCAACCCGCTTTAAAATTATTTAATTTACTTCCATTCTGTTATACCTATCTGCACCAAAATTGGTACAAACAGTATTCCAGACAATAGAAAAAATACTGTGGGTGTCTCCTTATTCAAGGACCCCAGTTGTCAGCATTGTCAACCAATTTTGAAAATTTATTTTTTAATTGGTTCCGTATCATTGGATTTATTCGAATCAAACATGGCGACAACATTATTCATTACAACAGAAAAGAAGTATGGATATCACCACCTCCAAGGGCCTAAGTTGTCAGTGTTGCCAACTAATTTTGAAAATGTAATTACTCCAATTGGTTTCATATCATTGGACATATCCGCATCAAACATGGCGACAACATTATTCATCAGAACAGAAAAGAAGTATGGATATCACCGTCTTCTATTTATTTATTTATTTATTTATTTATTCAAAACATAACACAACAGGCAATATGCCTAATTACAGTGCTTGCGTGTACATGATAGTAATTACAAGATACAAGAAACAATCATATTACTTCACCTGCAGTTCTTTTAAATTCTTTGTAAGTCATTCCAAATATATCTACATTAACTTTAGGTTCAATTTTGTTGTAGAAAGCACTCATTCTCCAAATTGGGGATTTATATAGAATTTCAGTCCTTTGCTTTTTGCAATAGAATGTCCCATTATTACCTAATCTAGTTTTAGTGTTCGGAACTTGAATAAAAATTTTCGGAATTAAATCAATACAATCAATTTGATTGTGTATTAATTTGTACAGAAATATTAAATCATTTAAATGCCTTCTTCGTTCCAAAGTTTGTATATTAAAATTGCTCACTAATTCCCTGTATGATATGTATGCAGGATATAATGTGGTTTTTCTATACATTAGTAATTTCAAAAATTTACACTGGATTTTCTCTATTGCTTTAACATATTTCTGAGTGTTCGGAGTCCATATAATACAGGAGTATTCTAGCTGTGATCTCACGTAAGAGTAATACAATTTTAGAAGTGTTGAGTCAAGATGGAGATCCTTGCTAAAACGATAAATATACCCAAGATTCCTATACGCATTGTTAGTGATCATTTCAATGTGACGCCCGAAGTTTAATTTTGGATCGAAAACAACTCCAAGATCTTTAACAGTTTCAGGTTTCGATAGATTTACTCCATCAATCGAGTAGTTGTACTCAACATACTTTTCTTTCCTTGTAAAAGATATGGAATTGCACTTTTTTGTATTAATTACAAATTTATTCCTGTCGCACCACTCTTTGACATTATCTAAGTCCTTTTGTAGTTTGGCACTGTCCTCAATTGATTCAATTCTAGCGTATAATTTCAGGTCATCCGCGAATAAGAGAATATGGGAGTTCTCGATACACTCAGATATATCATTAATAACTAAAAGTTGTTAGTGTTGCCAACATATTTTAAATTTTTTTAAAAAAATTGTTTCCGTATAGTTAGACCTAACCGCACCAAACTTAGCATAAGCATTATTCAACAGAAAGGGTAAAGAAGTACTGCCAATAAGGGCCGTTTCCTGCCCCTCAATCGATTTTAATGAAATTTTGCACGTAATATCGAGACCATATGAGAGTTCCCATAATCTAAATCCTATATTCATGCCACTTCCGGTTATCATGAAAAGCGCGTCCAAAAATGACCACTTCCGGATTCTAATTTTTATAGTGTTGTTCAAAATAAATTAAGATATTTCCAGAATGGCTTAAGCTATCAAATGCAAATTTCATTTGGAAAGTACTAATATAATGATCATGTTACAGCGTAAACCAAAAGATTATATCTTTAACGTTTTGGAGATAAAAAATAATTTTCTTATGTAAACGTTCAACTTTACTTATAAAAAATGCACCTTTCCCAGGAAACTTTGTGTTGTGTAACCTTCAGCCCCCACTAGTTACAAAACGATGCTTCGCTCAAATTATCTTCATGTAACGTAGAAGAACATATTCAAAAATCATTCAATCACGCCATCTTGGATTCAAAATACTTCGAAGTTACTGGAGAAGTCTTATTCAAGATAGGTGTTCAACCTCATGTGATTGACCCTCATGAAGACTCAGGAACTCGACTGTTTAATGTTATTATTTAGCCAACCAAATACCGCGATATTGGCTGTTAAAATCACCACATATCCATTAGAATGCTTGGAGGTTGGACCCAGACAATCAAAATTTGTATGATTCTTGGCGATTCCCATATACACATCCAAGTTACTGTTGGGAGTAACGAAACCAATTATTCATCAGACATACTACTCTTTTCCAGTAATTCGTTGTCCAAATTCTTTTGATTTTGAAACAAAATTTTCTTAAGTTTCCATGACTAAAAGTTTTAGAAATTGCTGCTGTTCCTTGGGTTATTGGCTTTCTGAAGTTTTCTACAGAATGTTATTAGGTGAAATAGGATCTACAAGGTGGACACTGAATTCTGCAGATATTGGAGTATATAGTTTTGTGTTATTTGTGTTCAGTATCTATAAGGGTTTGAACGAGTAAAAATATCTAAGTTGGTAGGGCATTGACTTCTCATTTCAAGGTCCTGGGAACGATCCCAGTGGCCACCCATCCTGGCTGAGATTCAGTGTTTTTATTCAGTGACACCAGCCAAATGCCCCAGGTACCTTCAAACTAGGCCCAGGTCATCTTCCTTCCCACATCCTCGACCCCTATCCTATCCAGACCTGTGCCAATGTTGACTAAAGGTCATACATAAATTCAAATGGTTACAGATTTCGTCGTTCCTGGCTAATCAAATTCAACTTCCTAGCACGCTGCTTCTTCGCCGAAAAATCCTTCTTGTCATGGATTCTGTGTGCATAGCACACATAAGTAGTGTCCTAATCGTGAAGCTTGTTGGTGCTGAAAGTATCAAAAAATTTTATTGTTATGGCTATAAAATTTCCCGTTTAGGGCTGAATTCAAGCAGGTTTTCCCCTCCTTCTTCGTTTCACGTTGATTATTCAAATTTTAGTGCAGCTAAACAGAAAATAACTCCCACAAACTATAGTTTGTTTCGTACTTCAATAATGAATGCCATCAATTTGAAATACAAGTTAACAGAAACTTCAAAACTATGTCAAAACATTTTTGGGACACGGGACTGTCTCAACGTTACGGGATCGTTAAATACAGCCTGCACGTACATTATTTAATATATTGTAACTTTAAAAAGCACTGCCTCAAAAGACCACTGACATTTTTGAGTTTCTGCAGTGGACCCCCGCTAATTTCGAGCGCTGCTCGTATACTAAACGCTGCTGAATATAGCATACACTAGCATAGAACCTTTTCAGGACCTCCTGCTAAGTAAGAAGAGCAATCAAACATAAACAATAGATAATAACAACTTATACTCGAGTTTTCGAGAGTCTGGCTACGTCCTGATGGGATGAAGCACGAGACCTAGAGTTTGGATAGCGCGGAAAGCAGAGTGGATCCAACAATGTTGCGTTTTAGGTTCTTCAGTGTTGCCTAGATAAGACTAATACTTCAGTATTAGTGTTCACATTATTTGCTCCAACCTCTTTACACAGGGCACAAAAATACATTTATACTACTGAATGATAACACCTTTACTAGCAATTGTTCTAATTGTAATATTATTATCGTTTCAGCTTCTCAACTATTGCCCATGCTTCATTTCCTTGATCCTACATATTGGGCTCTGTTGTTTGCGAGGATTTTGTCGTCAACCCATCGTCTCATACATTCAAAACCGGTGCACGAAGAGCATATTATAATTGAAGAAGTACAACATGAACACACAAGCGATGCTGAAGACGATAACAAGAACGATAAAACAAAGGTCGAGGAACAAAGTGAAGAAATCAGCAACGCCATTATTGAAAACGATTTACAATCGGAGAGAGAATCCGGTTTCTTGCACGGTCCTCGTAGGAAAAGAGACGCTGATGAGATGCAGACAACTCCAGCGACACCAAGGAGAGGAAGAAGGAAATATATGAGACGAAGGAAACAAGGAAAAGCTTTAACTGATTCGTGAGTATCTATCTCATTCTTCCTGTTCTTCGTTTACTACTATATTTTGCCTTGTTTACATTATTAACATCTTACCATGGTTAACATTAACCAAGATCATTTTAGTACTGTAAACGAAAGTCACCGTTAACTCGGGTTTCAAATTTAACCAGCGTCAACTTACGACAGTCATCTTCTAACCTTAGTTATCTAAACGCAAGATGGCCGTCAAGCGCAGCTCACTTCGTGAGTTTATTTCTTTCTTTATCGAAATATATAGCATCCTAGTGGTGCGTATCACTTTTAAAGTATAAAAGAATGATGGCATAACTGATCTACAAAATGTTACGCTACAATCAATTCGTTTCTGTTCAGTATTTTATAATTTAAACCTCTACCGTGTAACCTTAGAGTAGAGTAATGAATATTCTATACTCTAAGCGTGTAACTTCTCTCTTTACTGACAAGATGGCAGCACAAGAACGATAACCAATTTAAGTTCCGTAGTCTAAACGTAAGTTATTTCCACCATGATTTTTACTGGCGCAACAATCATAGTAATCTAAACAAAACATTACAGTAAAATGATATTCCGTATTTTATTAATTTTATTGGAGGAGATTCTATTTCTAATATTTAAGGCAATATCAAAGTAGGTTTTCCCACCACTTTCCTGTCAATTATTCAAATTTGAGAGCAATGCAACAGACATTAGCTTTTATGAACTAGATCATGCATACAATTAGCCTTAATATCAACTTCAAGCTGGACGTTATTCTGTCTCAAAAGAGTATTAACATAATTTTGAAGTTACTTCTAACATTTCTTTAAGGTTGTTGATATTAATTCCTAAAGTAGGAAACAAACTTTAGTTCACAAAAGTTATTTTACCGTTTACCTACACTCCAATTTGAACAATCAATGTTAAAATAAAAAAGTGTACACTAGGATGGAGCCTCAATAATGGAAGGTTCTTTGCTTACAGTTAATTATTTTTCTTTTGTTTTTATATGATACTTCCTACCATAAGAGTGATTCGATATATTTATCGGGTTGTTATAGATTTCCCAAAATTAAATAAACTATTTCATACTTTGTAATAGGAACCCTTCACATCAGCATTTTGTTGTGCTGATGGCCTTTGTCTAATAATGTTCTGCCCAATTTCGTTCTGTCACCTGGTGTTATGCCGAAGTCTTCTGCTGCATGGAGTTCTGCTGATAGTGTTTTGTCTAATAATGCTCTGCCGAAACGTTGTACTGAGTATCTATCAATAATGTTCTATGTTCTAAGTATTCAGCCTAAAATATTCCATTTTATAGAGTCTAGTCGATAGGATATCCAAATAGCATTGTGCTGATAGCGTTTTGCTGAGTGATCTTCTGCTAATAGCTTTCAGTGCAGTAGTTTTCTCCCTAACCCTATGGTCACATTGGACCTGGTTTCGGCCGAACTTTCACACTGACGAACTCAGCTGAAAACGATAGAACACAAACAACACAAAGTAAATAAGTGTGTTTAGTCACATTGTCGTCAACATACGCTGGCATGTTTGGCCGCGTTCAGATGTGACCACACACACACTTATGCTGCTGTATTCTTTGTTCTACCGTTTTGGCAGTGTTCGCTAATGATAAAGTTCGGCCCAAACCGGATGCAATTGGATCATAGGGTAATAACGCTTTGCTAATATCATTCTGCCGATCGCGTTTTCCCTAGTAGTGTTTTGCCAGTAACGGTTTTGAAGACTAGTGTTCTACCAATAGCAGTAGACCTTTGAATAGCAAGTTTACCATTCTAAACTCGGACTTATTACTAACTAAATAAACTAAGGTATCAGTTCAAATTCTACAATGAATATCACGCTAAATTATAGTAAAAATAATACTAATCAATTGATTAGAAAAGTTGAATTAAAAATTACTTGAAACTAAACTACCTCCAATCTATCTGGAATTCCCTTCTACATACAAAACAGTTCAATGTACATTTAATGATTATTTATCGCTTTCAGGCTTCAGCAACATATGCTATGAAAATTTATAGAACCGCGCTGTCTGTAGACACTTTCAACTCAGGAACTGCTAGGGCTACGAAGGTGGTTGAGGTGTCGTTGGAAAGGTATTATCGAGATGAGTCAAACCCGTATAGATCAACATTGATCATCCAAATAGAATGCTCGCTGTTGAAGCCTCGCGGAAGCACATGTCTACACTCCTCCAACTGGGCTCCGCCTCACTTGGTTATACATATTTCAGTTTATAGTAGGGTTACCAGACGACCTCCTTTTGAAGGACGTCCTCCTGTCCTCCCACCTTTTCTCGAAATGTCCTCCATTCTTTAGTGATCAGGTTAAAAAAGTTCCGAATAGAGCATATTTGTACTCCTGTGTCAAAAATTCTTAATTTTAAGAAAATTTTCGTTATCGAAATATCAAGCAAATGGTTCATCATCACTTCCCATTTCTATTAAATTTTATTATTTGATAGGAAAATACTATACAAATGTAAAAATTATGTGTAGCTTGCTTTGTAAAGAACTGAAATTTTGAAAGTAAGTAATTCTTCTGCTCGTCAGTATTTTTTGTTATAATTTTATTGAAACATAGCCATAGTTGTCTACCAATCTTAGTTAATTGTCCTCTATTGGAAGAGAAAATCCGCAGTTGTTCTCTATTTTAAACTCTACTGTCCTTCATTGGTAAATATTGATCTGGTAACCCTGGTTTATAAGGAGAATCTAATATAAGAATAAACTCTCAATAAAATACTATATGTTTAATTGCGTTTAACAAAGGATATAATTTGTCAGAATAAAACTATTACTTGTAAGATATAGATAGCCCTTTACAATTACATCAGTTTTTATCTATAAAATTGTTATTGTTGCTGTTGTCCACTGATAATAATCTGCTTGCAATATTTCAACGAGGTAACTCGCTTAGAAAATCACATTGACGATGCAGGACGTACTATCTGTCCTGTAGATAATAAGCAACAGGTTGATGATGTCATGTCTTAAATGAATTTATATGGTTTGCGAAACTGATGTCTTATTCTTCAAATAATTTGCTTTGTCTGTTAGAGCCTAATTATGCAACCAATACACTAGATTATATTGTGCTGTAAAAATTTTCCTCACCTTGTTTATTTTAAAAAAAAGGTCGATACGCAAACTAACCAAAATTGGTAATATCACCCTCTTTGCTTTGAACTGGTTCCTTTATTAGACTTTCCGATAAAAGATTTTCATAAATCTCAAATTTATAAAAGGAGTTGATAAACATAAACAAATCGCCCACTATGGTCTAATTTTTATGGTGTGGACTTCCTAAATGACACTGGGAACCAACAATTTCGAATCCTACCGCTGACCATAGAAACATGTGTGTTTTTCTACGACTTTCCTCGATTTCACCAGTCAAATGTCGGAAGAGTAACTAAACTAACACCCTGTTAGCTATCTTATCCATACTTGCCTCCGAAATGGTAGCAAACACAGGCTCAGTCAGGCGTTTTTTCTTATATTGGTGATGATTTGCGGATATAGGATCAAAAAATCGGTTTACAACTGATTTCAAAAATGGAAGAAGGTTCTAAGTTTTATAAGTATGTGTACTTCTTTAGCGGACCCAAATATTTTGGCGCTCTTTTAGCTCCACTTTGTCTATCTTTCCGTCTGTGTATCCATCCGCTTTTAACGCAAGTTACTTCCTTAACAGAAGCAGGTAGAGAGAATCTGATTTTAGATTTAAGACAACAACCTTCCCTTATAAGTATTTTTTGCACTACATGCATTCAGTACATAACGCCCACTAACGCTTAAACGAAACCTTGTACAGAGAGAAACTTGACTTTCACTTTGGGATTCAGTGACCCCCATTTTGCACGGTTTCTTTGCCATTTTTCTACGCTACAGGTTTTCCTTGCACTATAGGTATATGTATTCAGTTGGTAAGTCAGGTTAGCGCCTTTAAGAAAAGTAGTCTATGACTTCAGTTCTCAAAGATCCTGATCCTGATATTCGCTTCCAAAAACCTGATTCGGATATGAACGTCCAGAACGCGGAATCATATATCCAGTACCAAGATCCAGAACCGGCTACTCATTTCCAAGATCCTGATCTAAAAACTTGATTCTAGAACCAGGATCCAAATACCCAGTTCCAAAATTCTGATCCGAGTATCCGGATTCAAGTACCCAGTTCCAAGATGCGGATCTGTGCACCCGGCTCCAAGATCCGGATCCGGGTACCCAGTTCCAAGATCTTTTATTCGGGTAGCTGGTTCAAGGATAGGTATCCAAGTACCGGGTTACAAGATCCTGATCCTCAGCTCCAAAAAAACGGATCTGGGTACCCGATTCCAATATTATCTGGAACTGTATCTGTTAGGGTAATGCAAATCTAGATCCACGTGCGTATCCCTAATCGGATGCACCCAAAGTTTATACTAAAAGCTTATTTGTACACTTTTCAATTTTCTGAAACATTTCAATTCCATATACGGAATGTTCCTCTCGCCTATACACTCTTCCAACTCCTCATTGCTGGTTACGAGGCCTAGACACTCCACTCATGCGGAGATTTTTAGTTGAGGAATCTTTCTGCTATCATGCAGTACGAAATATACACAGACAAGAAAATTGGCCGTGATCGTGATGGTGTAATGGTAGCATACCTAGCAGGCAACTGAGAGATCCGGGTTCGAGCCCCGGTCGCGGCAGCTGTCAATTTTTCTGTGTTAATTTCAACATTTACCATACACATGGTTATTTGTGAAAAAGGTAAATAACATATCATTTCAATGTTTGAAGCAATTTGGATGAAACATTATTTTTGCGTTTTGTAAAAGGGTGTTTTCCTTTATAATTCGTTTGTACTATCTTAAGACAAGAAAAGGAAATGTATTAAGAAGAAGGAAAAAAGTTGACCTGGGCGCGAATCGAACCCGAGCTTTCCGGACAGCGCTGCTACGCTCTGTCGCCTAATCTACCAGGACAGCTCCAAGCAAACAATTGAAAAAGGTTATTTGTAACACACACGCTGTAATTTGAAACATGACTCATAGATGGAAGCGAGTTCTTGATGTTATATGAATTAGGGATTATCTACTTCGACGAGACAGTCTTGGTAAAATAAAGTCGATATTTTTTGTAGAAAAAAAACTCACTAAGCAAGAGGAGCAAGAAAACTTTTTCTAAAAAAAAGATAATAAATCAAACTTAAAAAGTATTTAACACAATGGTTAGAAAAACTGATTTACCTATAAATACCTAGTCGCTTTATTAAAGTCGACGCGTTCAGTTATAATAATTTTGAGCCTAAAAAACGTTGGAAAATATTTATTTATTCTTGCATCGGTTTCCTCAGTCAGCATGTTCATTACTTTATTTTTACTCTGTTGTACATTTCTGAGAACAATTTAGTTTTTATTAAAAAATAGTGTAATAACTGTTATTCATTGTTTTGTGTTATATTCTTCATTAAGTATTGGTTCTACGAGTTAGAAAAAAAAATATTAATTTGAAAGCCGTGTAATGATTATATTGACACACCTTGTACTCGTACATTGTTTCCCTCTAATTTTGTCTTTTGAAATTTATTTTCCAGAACACAAACTGTTAACAGTGACCTTGAACAGCAACAATCTGTCATAATTACGGATAACAATAATGATAATAATGAAAATAAACCTGATAATCTCAAAGGTGTTATGTTGAAAAACAGCAATGAAAACGGTGAAACCAAGAACGAAGAAAGGCCTCTCGAACCCATGGCCGGTGATTTGAATATGATGAAAGAAGAGTCCGTTATTATTGGTGAAAAGAAAAGCGAACAACAGCCTCTGGAATCTGAGGTCTCTGATTTGAACATGATGAAAGAAGGACGTGCTCTCATTGGTGACAATATGGATGCTGTTCAGAACGAAAAAGATGCGTCAATGATGTTAATTGGTGATGTTACTAAAGAGAGCTCTGGACCTATGATGATCATGACGGATGACGTCAAAACTGACAAGCACGAATCAATCATTGTCGCAAAGGACGATGGTGCTTCTGGTGCTGATGATGCTATGGACCAAGATTCAACTGCGGAAGAATCAACAATCGTCGAAACTAAATTAAAGAAGGGAAAGAAAGTTGGTGGTGACGTGAAGATGAGTTCTGAATCCCCATTTAAAAGGTATATTTAATATTGTGTGTTTTTTCCCTTATTTAACAAGTATTTCATGTGAGTTTCCATCTAAACTAGTTACTTCTAGAGTTTCATGACAAAACACTGTTACAAAACACGTATTAAATTTAAAAAGTACCAAAGAATTTGAACTGAGACTCATTTCACACAATGAAAATAAAAATTATTGCTTTGGTTTCTTTTTTCAATACTAGGGTATTCCACAATAGTATTATGTTAGCCTAATACATTTTCTGCCTTGTTTTAAGATTTAAAATAATTGTATATTATCATAACATTTTGCTTCAAAGACAATTAGAATCCATCAACAATAAGTGTTTAATACAGTTAGTTTTAGTAATTTTAAATTTTGTTCTGATGTCTTATTTTGTTTTTTTTTCTTCTTCTTCTTCTTGTTGTTTTTGCAAAGTGTTCTTTTCCTGCACGGTACTTATATTACATATTTTCTTTTCGATACAAACATATTTTTGCATGATATACAATAAAATCCATCAAAAACAAGACGACAGTGAAATATGGTGTTACAAGTATGATTATAAACAAATAAAACAAAACAAAAAAACAAGAAAATGAAAATTTTAAAAATTCTTACAAATTGTTTGGTAGTTTTTCTGTAGACATACAATACAGGAAATACTGGTCTAGTTTGCAACTCATTTTCATCCAATTGAAATTGCTGATTGTCCTCTTTGGATGTTGTAAAAACTTCGTAAACTTAATTTTTATATGGGCCAGTCTTAGTAACTTTGGACTTCGGCCCCCTCACGATTCGCCCATTAGCCATTAAAATCCACACCCATGCCGGGACTGAAAACCGAGATCTTTGAGTTATTGGTCTACCGCCGTAGACCGCATGGCTACCCGGACGGCTTTGGCTGTTGTGGGCCGCTGGAAGACTTCCTTGCAAAAGTCTACCTCTGCAACGTATTTTTAACAATTTCTTAATGGCTACTATTTTCTTCATGTTAATCGCAATTCTCTCATTGTACACTTCTTTTCTTGAGTAGATTAAACTAACTGACAAATACACCAAAACATATTCACAGAAACAACGAACAAATGTAATGCACAAAAACGCCGACGGAATAGCTGAAAACATTTACTCCATGGCTGCCAACCTACGAACAGTGCATAAAGGAGACATGCCCTGCACATATCACTCTTTTGCAGCATTCACGTAATCTGATGTTTCTGTCACCCACAAGGAACTGCATCATATGTTACATGTTTACACAATTTGCATGTCTATCCACTCTGTACGAGTTGATTGTTGTAAATATGGTCTTTTCTTTAATACGTCTGTCACATCCCCTTTTTTGGGGGGCATCGAAAACATATTTTTTGCTTAATTCTCAGCAAACTTTTCTTTCTGCGTATATACATCCATTTTAATTACCTGCTATCTAGATTGTAAAATTTAAGAATATCCTACTTCTTTTGATGAATGCCCCGCGCACCCATTGCACAATTTTAGAATATGCATTTTTGGACAGAGCAGGTTTGAAGGCTTTGATGATATGTCAATATAAATACATATTTACTTTGTGGTGATACTATCTCACATTAGTTTTATTGTTGGCAATATGATGGTCTGAACTTAATTTTCGCACGCTTTCGGCAGCCTAGCTCGGAATATCGGCGGAATTTCCACCCCAGTGACTCAGACCTTATTGATGTACGAGGGCTATTTTTTAAGTAAGGTCCGATTGTCAATAAAAACAAAACTAGTAAAGATAGTGCCATAGACCTCATAATAGATAGACTTATCACGCTTCCCCTTTTCTGGCTGCTCTAAAACTGATGGGTTTTTGTTCAGAGCACGTGATTTTGAAGCTATCTGCTAGGTATCTCTGCCATAGACGTCATATTCTACTATGAGGTCTATGGGCATAGCTACCTAGCGGATAGCTTCAAAATCACGTGCTCTGAACAAAAACCCATCAGTTTTAGAGCAGCCAGAAAAGGGGAAGCGTGATAAGTCTATCTATTATGAGGTCTATGGCACTATCTTTACTAGTTTTGTTTTTATTGACAATCGGATCTTACTTAAAAAATAGCCCTTCGTATTATCATCCCTCCAAGTTTGTCGGTCCAATTCTGTTACAAACCCTACCCCTTTGGAAGAATTCCTTAATTTGTACACTTTTTAAAATTCAATCCTATATTAATTATTGCAATAAACTTTAATTTCACTTCTTTGTATTTTTGCTAGGACGAGCAACAGGAAAAGATCAGCGGTGCCTAAGTATATTCCGTATATTCCAATGGAACATCGAAGCATTTTCCGTTAAGTTTATAATCTAAGGTTGCAGTGCACTCTCTACTCTATAAGAACATCTCTCAACTAATACCATCATTCAGAGCGAATTTCTTAAGGATGTCTAACTTTCAGTAGTGATGTGTTATTTTAAGTTATAGATTATGTTCATTGGTGCTCTTGGAGCAAAAGCATTTCATTTCTTTAGAGTTAAATTCTTATTGTATTTTGAGAATACATATTTATATATTATTCACCTTAAATACAGTATTATTCTATTTAGTTTATGGCCTTATGTTTTAAAATAAAAAATAAATGTAAATTAAGGTTATACATAGAAGAAGAAATATGTTTAAAGATAATTTGGTAATTATAAATATAAAATTTGATGTGGAAAATAACAAAGCAAATAAAACTATTTCAAATTTAATTACATATAAATCTTGTTTTTTTAATATATTTATTAACTCTTATTTATCAACTCTGATTTATATATTTATTAACTCAATAATATTTATTAGCCCAGATTGGTATGTAACATGGTCACCTTCTTATTTGAAAAAAAAAATATAGCAAAGATTCAAGATGGCCGACTTCAATATGGTGGCCATGGCAAACATATCTTCTAAAAGATAGCGCATTGACTCAGTATCCATTCATGTGTATTTGTTTTCCATTGTTTCAAGCATTTTACAAATAAACTTGTGTTTTCTGATTTAGGTCACCCTATATGGGGGCTCAAATATTTCGGTGTTGACCCAGCATCGTGAGGACAATTGGGGAGCTGCTGTGAATAAAATACAGTGGCGATCACAGTGAGAGCTTTGGCTCTCCTCTCCCAACCCGTCTGGTCAGCGTGGGAGCAGTAGACCAACTCCTCCCTTCGGGGAGAGGCCTCATCCACTAGTGGATTGAATATGGCTGTGATTTATTATTATATAAGTACTTAGTCTTATGAGTCAAACTTTTGACCACTGCGCCCGTCTTGATGGACGAAAGCACGTTTAATCATGTTTTCTGGTGGTTTCCTATGTTACCCACTCTTGAGGTACTAAATTTGGTCGAAAAAGCACTTTGAACCTTCGATAGGTTTACTTGTAAGACATTTACTTGAAAGCTACACATACCTGTATATGTATATGGTCCAAAGTATGGTTCCTTGGAATAACTAGCTGTTGTTGCCCCGACCTTTTGGCTGAAAATAGCTACTATTATTGAATTTACTTAGGGAAGGAATGACAAATATAGCGTAAGCCCGTTATAAGCATGACGGATGGCGTCCTTCGGCGAGCAATCATCAAAGATCGCGGCCAGGGTCTTAATTAAAATATCATCTCTATATCCGACTGGCAGAACTGAGGAAAACCTTGGAAATGCTTACAAGGGAAGGGTTTGGGTTCGAACAAGATTTTTTTTTATATAACACTTCGTATATGTATTTGTACTCCGACGCTGATAATACCTGTAAAGCAGTTCGACCGGGTAAGGACCCTTGTTCGCTACAGGACGTTAAAGTTTGGAGCAAGTAGAAGACAGCCCAGGCAGCCGCTGCGACGGATTCCACAGTTTCGGTTCAAACACGAATTTGTTACTCAAAATGTATACACATGGACACACCTGACAGTGCTGATAAAGACTGCGAAGCCACAATACCGTGTAACAAATAGTTTGCCAGTACTTGTCTTCACAAATGTAAGTTAGGTTTTTCCCCAAAGGGAGTAAAACAGAAGGGAGAATCCAAATAGGCATCAGTGCAGTCTTCAAAATAACACTCCATGGACACGGTGTCAAATACCACTTTATTTTCCACTCTTGAATTTGCTGACAGTTACGGATAGGAACGTACGTAGAGAGGGAGGGTCCTGGGGGTCCAAACCCCACCCCCCGAATTCAGATTTTCTGTGAGATTCGTATCACTTTTGGATTGTGCCTTTGAAGGTTGAACTGATGTGTCTTTTGTCCTTGTGCCTATTGTGACTCTCCATTCTGTTTTACTCGCTTTGTAGAAAACCCTCACTTACATTTGTGAAGACAAATACTGGCCTATATCTGTCAGACTGGAAGATGGACGACAAATATACTGCATTGGACACGCTTTTCTAAGATGGACTAAAAAGTAAGTAAAAAAAAATCCCTTTCGGTAGGCCTACAGGCTGAGGTAGATTTCGAAGTTTCGCTGGGAGCCGGGGCTCGCCCCCAACTTCAGTGCTTTTGAGAGGATGCGCCTCCTTTATCTTAACCAAAATCTCCCTGCAGCACTACACCACCACGGAGTACATCTTCATCCTCCCACGGTTGGCTGCGCTCCAAAAGGGAAGATTTGCCCCATTTATTGTAACCTACTGTTGGTCATACACCTTCATTGAAAATTTCATTTTTCTACCTTCAATGATTTGGAAATTGGGTTTTTGGGGCGGCCATTTTGGATCCAAGTTGACGACTTTCTGAAAGTTTTCTTATTTTGTCGTGACCTACTTGTGATAGTATAACTTCAAGTAAAATTTCATTTATCCAGCTCAAACGGTGTGCAAAATGGGATTTTGGGCGGTCATTTTGGATCCAAGATGGCGACTTTTCCCAACTGTTGTGATATTTCCCTAAGCTACTCGTCATAGTGCACCTTTATGCCAAATTTCGTATCTCTAGCTCAAACGGTGTGGAAAATGGATTTTTAGGTCCGCCATTTTGGATCCAAGATGGCGTCTTTGAACTCATTAGGTAACATTTTCATAATCAAAAAGTGATGTTGTACCTTTATACCAAATTTGATTTCAATAGCCCCAGCGGTTTAGGCTGTGTATTCTATACAACAATGGGTTCGGCGGCCATTTTGGATCCAAGATGGCGACCGATTTTGCTCATTAACGAACTTAACCGAGCTATTAAGTCTAGAAACAACATATAAAAATTTGGTTCAAATATCTTCAAAATTATGGCCGCTAGCGTGTTAATATATAAATATATATATATATAAATATACACTTTCATATCGTACCGATCTCAATAGGTATATTTTCTTCGAAATCTACCTAATAACAAATTGAATTAATCTTATGAATCGGAAAATAAAAGCGTGGGTTCTCTTGCTTACCTTATCATAAAATCGTAATATCTAAGAGCAACCACGCTTTTATTTTCCGATTTATAAGATTAATTCAATTTATTATTTTTTACTTTCTATTCCATCTTAGAAAAACGTGTTTTTTAATTTTTTTTTCAATTATGTCAGTTTTCAGCTCTCTGTTGTATGGCCTTGGCTGATACAAAACAGTAGCGAGACTGCAAAATTACCAGCATCTCTAGCGTCTAAACGGTGCATCTTTGAAGAAATATTACCCTCCTGCGAGATAGGCAACCCAAATTTCACAAAATAGCTGCGGCGTTGCGTGCATTTAAGAATAATTTCGAATTATTTCAATTAATTAATTACAGTTAATTGGATTATTTTATCGTATATCTAATGATCATTGTCATCGGAAGCAAGCAAGTTTACAAAATTTCAAAGAAATCGGATGATGGGAAGTGAGTTAAAAATCGATTGCAAAATTTGTACCGAACAGATACACAAGAAAGCGAGTTGATTTTCTGTTATTTTGTTATATTTTCTACCGAACAGATATTAAGAAAGCGAGTTAATAAAAACGTGTTAAAATAGTATAATTCAGGCGTAATTTATCTATCTATCTAATATATATATATATGTGTAAATCACAGCCATATTCAAGCCACTACTGGATGAGGCCTCTACCCGAAGGGAGAAGTTGGTCTACAGCTCCCACCACGCTGACCAGACGTGTTGGGAGAGGAGAGCCGAAGCTCTCAACTGTGATTGCCACTGTATTTTATTCATGGAAGGACCCCAATTGTCCTCACGATGCTATGTTTTGAGCCCCCACCGGGAATCGAACCCGGGACCGCTCGAACCGAAGTCGAGCGCGCTACTGACTAGGCTACGCGGGAGGCTATTTTATGCTCAGACACACCTTGAACCCCCGGAAGCCTTTGGACTCCTCCCAAAACCAAATTTTGGATACGTGCCTGACTTGATATATACAAATTGTTTATTTTAGTTGAGAAATTTGAATGTCTGTAATGACGAACGTCATATACCAGGCTTTCAAATTTCATATCTACAATTCTATTCAAATCGAGGGATAGTTCATTTGAAAGACATTCACAAATGTTTATTTCTTCGCTGCTTTCCAAAATGTTATTTTTGTTCGTAATTTATTCAGTATTTTTAAAAAATATGAAGAAAAAAAAACAGTGTGTGTGGGTACTGGGGCCTCTTAATGGTAACAGGTGAATATGAGCAACGAAGTTAGAAATGAGGCTATGTATGGTCGCTATATATCTCCTTCGTCAAGACTTATTTTGAAGTCCTGTAATCCAACTGCGACAAAAGCAAGAGAGAGACAGAGAGATTAAGTGGTGAAGCGGGCCACTTTAGTTAGGCGACTGGCATCACGATGTGGATGAATACGCCGTCCCGTATTCAAACTTAAGTGTGGTTTGAATTCCATCTATAATAATTTTAGTTGTTACACTGAGAAAAGTCAGGACGATACGAGAAGAGAGGGCTGAAAGGTTGTATAAAAACATGCTTTGTAATATATACGGTTCTGAAGATGCTCCAGCTGCTCAAAGATGTTAGCCAATGCCAGCCAGTATGAAATGTTGATGCGAGTCCTAATGTCTTTGATCGACATCGACCTCAGGTAGAATGATACAATACTTTGTCCAGTTTAGGGAATATGGGTCCCCACATAGTGCCCACCTCAATTCTAAAATTATCAAAAACTCTCCTGAGAAAGTCAGGCTACCTAGCTGCATGGACATTTCCACTAGCTTAACTGATTAAAAAAAAAAACTTTTCAAAGACATACTTTTCTTAAACCATTCGTACTAAAAAGTTATAATGTTGTTTATGCATGACTAAAAAGAAAAGCATCACTTTATAAATTATTCAATTGGCACTCCGCATATTTTTCTTTTAGTCATGCACAAACAACATTATATTTTTAACTTTTTTAATACGAATGGTTTAAGAAAAGTATATCTTTAAAAAGCTTTTGTTAAATTATTTTTTTACGAGTTATTTCGGTGTTCGTGTGACCTAAATTTTTAAGTGTTCTGCAATCAGTCACACTCCTTATCGCTGCAGGCTAGTGTTTATTTTAGGATAAAGAAGTCCATACTTTTAATAGTCTATATAATGCTTTTAAAATGAAATTACAGTAATGATGTGAATATTGCATTGTCGTCACCCGACTTACGTGGCTGTGAAACATTTCATCATTGTATGACGTCGGGAAATGAGTTAAATTACAGTTGCAAGATTTGAGGACACCACGAACCATTGCGAACTAAAGAAGAGAATGTAAAAACAGACTCGAATTTTTAGAGATACTAAAGATAAGGACCAAAAGAGAGGTCTCAAGCGGGACGTGAACACGAATCGTTCAGTTAGAAACCAACTAAACCAAGCTGCCAGTCATGAGTAAACCCTAAAACAAAACACTAGAGAGGGTCAGAACTGGCATTCTCCTAACTCTGAAGACATAAAGTAAGTTACTCCGGTGAAATTGCACACTACCCTACAGTTTAATCAAATGGTTAAAATTTCTTCCACAGCAAATCAAGATATTTCTTACAAAACAATTAATTAATTTTTTATAAGCACACCCACATAATCCTATTTGACGCCCAGATAACATAAAGTGGGATATAGTCCAACTTATTCTATATGTGTGGGCGCACATCACATCAAGTGGGCTAAAATCCTCTTTTTATTTTATGGGCACACCCGTGTGGGGTACACTTGACACATCGCTTCAAGTGGGCTAAATTGAGACTGACGATGTGGGTCTCATATAAGAACTATGTGGACTCGATTCGTTGTGAGTACTGGTATTCCAGACACATTGGTGACTCTTAAGTAGTGTGCTTCATAATACAAAAAGCGATTCCGCCAGGATTTTCAGTTTGGTGGGGGTGGGGGTGTAAAGTCAAAATTGGGAGGGTGTAATTAGAGTTTTGAAAGGTTTCTATCACTTTTGACAGCAAAAATTTTAAAGTTTGGGAGGTGTTGAAAATTTGGGGGTGACACCCCCACAGGATGGTATTGCGGAATCACTGATACGAATGTGGAATGCGTGTCTTGATCTCGGGAGAGTAGGGTAATACTAGTGATTACGTTACCAACACGACTGAATTAACATGACGTCCAGAAAACCGAAAAAAACATTACATAGCTTATTGTTACAACTTTCCAACCGTCAGTCCTTGTTTCGTTACTCTAGCAGAACAGAATATCGATCAAGATTGTTCAGTACTGGGCCGATATTGGCGCGAGATCCTGTGTTGCTAGGTTAGTAATTGATTAAGGAGCCATGTATGTGCTGGATTAGAACACAAATCACAACATAAGGGATATCTTCAACATCTAGCCTTCCCGAATACTCTACTTGTCGAGGGACGTCATCCATCAGAATTTTGACGGATTTAGGTTCTAAATGAATGTACTGCGTGTTAGACTCAATTGAGCCGACCGGGTGGCCGAGCGGTCTGATGCGGTAGGCCATCAGCTCGAAGGTCCCGGGTTCGAGTCCCGGCAGGGGCATCAGTGTGAATTTTAATACTTAGCAGCTAAATCGTGACGGGCCGAAGTCCGAAGTTACTAACTAGACTGGCCCATATGAAAATAAAATAATAAATAAATAGCCCTATCATGATTTGTGGTGCTCCCCATATTTAAACATCGCGTGATATTTATGTCGTAAATTAAATCATATTGATATGTCCCGTTTAATTGTGCAATACAAATATTTCTTATGTGAAGAACAGACCACAGCATCAGATTCCGTGAGAACCAATCACAATGAAGAGTTTTTATGATAAGATTGCATTATCGTGAATTGATAAGAATCTTCATTCAATTGTGCGATATTTGCTTCATTCGTATTGAATGGTTCAACAGAGCAACATTGAAGGAAATAAGTGAGTTTATTGTGAAAAATACAAGTGTCGCACGTTCGTTCATAAAATAATCTAAAATACATTCCAGTGAAGAAGAAATACACAAGCTCAGTTCTAAAAATTTTCAGGTATGTTAACAGTCTTGCCTTGTAAATTCTAGCTTGATTTGTTTCCCCTATAGTGTTTCACGACATACTATGATTATATCTCGTTGTCGATAGCGACTACGGGATCGTAGCCAATGCAGTTGGGAGTAAAACAGTGAACTTGTCGGATTCAGCTGTTTTGTGTGCATGCCGTTGCTTTCTAAAATACAGCTAAAGATGCAAAAGCACCGGGATCAAACGATTGTTTTGCGACAGATTGGTTCATTTATATGTTTATTTGAAACAAATATCTACATGAACAACCTGTCACTGCAGGGATTTTAAACACGTCGTTTCGTTTGTAACATTTATCCGTCATTTCGACGTCTTTTGCATCAATTTTCGACCGAAAAATGACGTCATATTCATGTGATTGTGTGCTGTTCGGCAACCGGCATATTCTCAGATTGTATACGCTACCATTAGCACATACGTGTTTTAAACGTTAATAAAACTCGTTTAATGTCCGTCTTTCCAACGGTTTATTCAACCAAATAACGTTGAATCAAGGCGGATATTAAAACGGTTTTATCAACGTTTAAAACACGTATGTGCTATTTGGGGACAGATGACACTATTGCGCTAATCTAAATACAAAAAAACATGTAATTACATACATCATAACATCTACCGTGTAGTTGGCAGGTACAAATACACTTTGTGGAATACATTATTCTAAGTTCCAGCGTGTGTGTGTGTGCAAATAATAAGCCGAGACAATTAATCTAATCCAGGCAGAACTATGAAAACAAATCTGTAATGTTACTTTGATTAACACTTAATAAAGTATAGGTTTAATCTTAATTAAACCAGTTGAATTTATTTATGTAACAGTATAGCATGTTAATAAGCCATGTATAACAGAAGCATCAGAAGACCTTTCTGCAAAATTTTAACGTAAATTTGTGTGTAAAAATATATAATTTTTGTTCTTATACGAAACTATGATACATACAATTAATTCCACAGCACATATTAAATCCCATATATTTCATTCTTTAATTTTAAATTTACGTGAAAAGAGTAGAAACGGCAGCAGACTTAACCCGGTCTAATCGGCTTGAGCCAAAAGTGCCGAAAAGACATAAATAAATTTAAAAAAAATAAGTCTAAAGTTTGATGGATAAATTCTTCGGCAAACTCTCTCATAAAACCAGTGTTCGATTTGTTATAAATTAGGAGGAGGGGGACTAGTAAGTTTCAATATACTGCCTATATTGGTAGAAATACAATGATTTTATACCAGGTTAGGGTGATATTCGGAATCAACAACCAGGGATGAAATTCTCACGAACCAGGGAAAATCCCCGGCATCCCCCCTGGAAAATCGAACACTACATAAAACTATGTGAAGATAGCAAGCAACCAGGATCTTACTCAGGTACAAACCTTAACAGTGCTTTGTGGAATTAAAGAAAACAAGTTCGAAAACTCGGTCAAAATGCAATGCCGGTGGAGAAATACGAAGCCGAGTGTCTGAGTGTCTGTCCACTCGGTTCTTATATCTATTCAAAGTTCCAAACTTTAACCACTGGACAACGGGGGATGGATTGGCGACATTTCAGTTCATTCCTCTGATTATTTCCAAATTTTGCAGAAATTTTCGAAGTCAAATATCTTAAGCACGTGGACGTTCAGAACGATTCACCCTCGCGATATCTCTACCCCCGTCAAAATCAGGTCGCTCTCTACTCTAGCCATCTGAAAGCCATAAAAACTTGTCCCCGTGAATCGAATTTTATTTATGGCCTTTAGTCTTCTAAGACTCAGGCCAAGAAAGGGTAAGGGAAAAGATGCGGGAAGGTGTCGGCCAGGGCCTTTGTTGAAGGTGCCATCCCGTCATTTGTCTGGTGTGACTGAGGAAAAACTCTGGAAACACTTAGTCACGATCGAACGCACAACCTCCCGAATGTTACAACTCAGTAACTTATCCCCGTGAAACAAAGAATGGTCAACTGAAGTTTTTGACCCCCCTCCCCCGAAAAAAAATGATCAAAGAGAAAAGCAAAAGTGAATATTAACAAGTTATAGAATGTTCATAATAGTTGCGAATGGTTCTTTCTCGGTTGGTAGAGCTTTGACTACACATTCGTGAGACCCTGAGATTAATGCAAGGAACCGATCATCATGACTGATGTGTTTTCAGAAGTTTCAAAGGACCAACATTAGGCCTTGATCGGTTACACACTTCACCGTTCTCGTTTAATCTTTTTTTTGTGTGTGTGTATGTGTAGGGGGGGGGGGAGGAGGATGAATGGGCAGATTCAGATTCCAAAATCCAAACGTACAAATTCAAGAGGACGATCGGACGTAAATGTGTTCGGAATATTGTGCACGTTATGTCAACTGAATTACACAAAATTGATTCCCAGCCGGGACTCAAACGCGGAACTCGAGCTGTGATTCATGATCTGGCCCCTGTGACCACTGGACCACTGCTTTCATTTATTACCCTATACAGCACTGTTTACATGATTAATCATCGCCATCCAGATTTGTAATGGCATTCTCTGTCATTGATAACAAATAAATCAATAGTTCGTTGAATGTATTGCAGTTCGGTGAATAACTCGGACTCCTGATGGTTATGCAACCACACATTTTATATTTTTCAAAAATCATTCGAGAAATGGAATCTGTTTGAGATATCGACTTGGCGCAAACAAATTATTGTTACCTGCTGGAAAGTCGTCAAATTCAAGCACATTTCGGCCTACCTTCACTTCAGAGAATTTCTGGGAATCCCCTAGTTCCTTTGGGGAATCCCTTGCGCATCCATCGCACAATTTCAAAATATGCATTTTTTGGATAGAGCTGGTTGGAAGTCTTTGAGGGTACCTTGCACCCGCAATTCTACTCTTAATGGTATTGGAAATATCAAGCTCTAAATTTCATTTTCCCACGCTTCCGGCAGCCTGTTGCTCCGAAACTAAGTGTCGACAAATTACAAAGACAATTTTTTTTCCTTATTTTGATGAGAACTTTTCGTTCCTATAGAGTTTTGACAACGAATTTTTGTTCACCCTGTATATATACTTGAAATTACTTCTTTTTTTTTTTTTAATGAAAAGACGAAACAAGATACCTAATCAGAATGGAGATTTCGCGCCACCAGCCACATGTTTTCAAGCTTGTATGGTTTACAGGCGATCTAGATTTGCTAACCACCTCTAAATAAACGCGCACCTCGCATTGAAGTGATTGAACGTTATTGCAGGGCGTTGAATAGCGCGGTGTGGGATGAGGTCGAAGTGGGTTTTGTGCGAAACTAATAATCTCGTTCTGGGGGACTACTTAGAATTTATCAATTACTTTCGAAAAATAATACAACAATTTTCTGAATTGTGTGATAATAAGATAACAGGAACGGGGAGTGGCTGATAACTCATTCGTAGAACGAGCATACATACGGAGAACTTGAACAAAGCAACGTACACCCTACCCCATATATGTAAATTGAGCGACTGCTGCGTAATACTCCTTCAAACTCAATTACTCATGAGTGTATAATAGGCGATAACTAGGATTTAGTGCTTAAAATCAAACTTCCTTTCTTGTTATTGTTGCAACAAGAAAAATCGCAGATCTGTTGTTAATATAAGAAGATATTATGATAGAAATCAAATGCAAAGGTGATTCATTCACAGCGAATGAGATACAATACAAGAAATCACACAACGTTGTCAGATGGCGACTCTTGCTTGTTGTTCCGCTTTCTCAGTCTCGCATTCTCTCCTTTGACAGGTAGGAAATGCTGGAGCTACGTGATTGGACAAAGTTGTTGGGAGTTAAAGGGCTCGTCAAGGACGATCAGTTTTACATTTGAATAGAATTTTAGTGCATTACTTTACTACGTAGCCAGTCCTTGGGTTTGCCAGACGACTTTCATTCAATTGGGTGTTGCATAATTATCACCGTTGATGCTGTCTCAACACAGAAAATTCCTAAACCCCAGCGGGAATTGATTCCGGGACTGTTCGTCACGAGAACGAGACGCTAACTAGTTGACCAAGGGTGAGCCCACCTAACTATATTAGTATGATCCATTCGTATACACTCAGATTCATAGAAAATGACAGATATAGTTCTAAACCCGATAAGTCGCACAATATGGGGATCAAAACAGATTTTAAATAAACGCTCCACATTTTGCATTCGCCACTCGTGTTAGTTGCTGGAAATCCCACAGACGTGTTAGTAGGATATTTAGGAATATTCATGATAAATTTGATGCATGTAAGTTACACGGTAAAGAAGGGATAGGATAGCAACACTGACTATTGGTATGTTTAACCCCAGAGTTGTGTTTGTGGTTCGATACGAGCGACCGACCATCCTGACTGACATTTTCCAGTTTTTTCTCAGTCATACCCTGTAAATGCCGTGATAGCACCTTCAATATAGGCCCTAGCCGATACCTTCCCCGAATCTTTTTCCCTTTCATATCCCGACCTGAGCCTTAGATGCCTATAGGCCATAAATAAAATAAGAAAAATTGTGTTTGTAAGATATCGAAGAGTACTCATGCAAAGTTTTTTTAAGGTACACGTTGAACTGTTAAGAGGCCTTGCACAAAATAAAACAAACAGTCATTCACTTTTATACGTTGCATGATCCAACCGGATGTAGTAAGTTCTTGTTCTCACCAGGGTGAAGAATGTTACTAAAGCCCAGGGTTACATACGGCACAAAGTAAGTACGTATGCGCAGAAAGTGGATAAGGGCAGTTTAACTGCAATGTGTTCTAAAGACTTATTAAACCCATGTTCAAATAGCTGGGTTCTCCGCCGTATAGATGCCACAACTGCGCCATGAACTTTAGGTGCTGTTATAGTGGTGACCTCTGTACGGCGGAGTACCTAACTATTTGAAAATGCGTTTAGTAAGTCTTTAGAACACATTGCAGGCATACTTCTTTATCCTCTTTCTATGTATACGTACTTACTTTGTGCTTACGTTTACTTAGCGTAACTTTGTTCCCTCAACAAACGAGAAATTGCAGACATGCAAGATCATAAGAACAGAAAACTATTTTGTTTATTCTGTAGATATATATATATATATATATATATATAAAGATGTCCATTACTGTATAAATTATATATATAGTTTTTGAAAATACTTCTAAAAATCAAGGTTAATGTAGAAGGCAGACTCGCCCATGTGATATATCGCTTACGGATGCACATTTCGCATAAGTAGTTGTACAGACTGTCAGGTTCGAGTCTTGTTACCGGGTATCCTGATTGAGTTATCCACATATTTTTACGAAACAACTGCCGATGTGATATATAAAGTAAGGCACTGGACGTTATCTTTGACATCTCTAATCACCGGAACAATGCTCGTCTAAGGACTGCATCCCTCGAACTTTGTAACAGGTTTAGCAATAACTGCCACATAAATATCCCCTGTACCATGCGCACGCGCTGTGAACGGCCCAATGGGGATGTGGAAGTAGGCACATATTCTCGACCTACGTACGATACGAGGTGAGGTTGGGTGGTCAGTCTCACGCTCCAACGCCTTTACCTCCCAAGGTATCCAGGAGTACAAAGGACACACTGATGCTCAATTTGATGGGAGGCTGAATGCATCTAAGAGTGCCAGGTACGTGAATACATTAAATTAAAAAAATATATATACATTTAGTCAAAAAGTAGCATGTTACTGTAAACTTGGCTCTCTTAGCATTGAAGTATCTTTTAATGCTTAGGTCCCTCAGAGGCATTGCAGTAATTTTCCATTGTTATCAGGACAAATAAGATAAATAAAGTAAGACTGAAAAATCGTACACGAACTGACAGCCATTATACGTATGTGTGAACGTTTAAAAGGATTTTTTTTTTTTAGTTATTCTGATTGATAAAGACAAATAAGACTTTTTGTCGGTTAATAACGTCATCGATATAACAATGAATGTCCTTCATTCGTACGGAGGGGTCTCATAGCGTATAATCTCATAGCGTATAATGAGAGATCTGTCGC